>CAUYQV010058219.1:0-34544 GCA_963574575.1 Galagoides demidoff
ATCCATTCGTGGATTGATGGACACTTGGGCTTCTTCCATGACCTGGCAATTATGAATTGGGCTGCAATAAACATTCTGATACAAACATCTTTATTGTAATGTGATTTTTTATCTTCTGGGTATATACCTAATAAAGGAATTGTAGGATCGAATGGCAGGTCTATTTTTAGCTCTCTAAGTGTGTTCCAGATGACTTTCCAAAAAGAACATATTAATTTGCATTCCCACCAGCAATGTAAAAGTGTTCCCTTTTCTCCATATCCACGCCAGCAACTCTGGCTTTGGGATTTTGTGATATGGGCTAATCTTACTGGAGTTAGGTGATATCTCAAACTCCACTCTTTCTAAAATTATTCTCTACCATAAATGCTCTGTTCCTCATCTAGGACATTGTATCATCTCTTCCTTTTCTACTTCCTAGTATCTACAATCCCTTAGGAGCAACTAAGGAAAAACTCAAAAATAGGTTTCTTTTTTTTTAATCTAAAATTTTACATTAAAATGCTTCAACAATGAGTTTTCCTAACCAAAAGTTTTAGCTTCCCTGACATAAATCCCTCTTCTCTAAATTCTGTGACCATTTGCATTGCTTAATTGTCCTTCTTGTTACATTGATAAATTATTACCACATAGAATTGTCAACTCAGGACAAAGCGATAACAATAAGAAAATGTGTAGTGAAGGTTTATGTATTCTCTAGTGCACTTTAAAGTATGTGTTATATACATAGATTAAGCTAATAATATCAAAACTTTCAGATTCATTCAAAAAAACTATCTTCATTTTTCAGCACTAAACAGGTATGGAAGCAATCGGTCTGGCTAAGAAATGGTATGTTCTGCTCCAGAGTCTTTTTTGTTTTGTCCAATTTTTGTTCCTGTCTTATGTCCTCTCATCCAGGATGATATTTCTATTTCAGGCTTCAGGGGCTTCATTACTAATTCTTTGAATAATAGAGAAGCATCATCATCAAAGTACAACATTTTTCAGTGCCCGAAGTGATAAGGATGCAAAGGAATAAAATACTTCTATAACATTAAAGTATTTAGTATAAAATATCAACTTCTAAAAATATTTTCTATTTAAATATCCACTCCTCCTCCCCAGCACACACACATATACCAAATATAGACATTTATCTCTGGAAATTTCTGGCTCATTTTTGAATGCTGTAAACATTTCACAGGAAAATGTAAATAAAAAGGAGAAGATTGCAACGTGAACTTGAGTTCACTTGGCAAAGACACAGAAACACAGACTTTCACGATGCTGCTGAAGTGAGATGCTGAGCAACGTTTTTTGTTACTGTTGAAAACTGTGCATCTGGCAGAGTTCATAAATCCAAACCGAAAGAACCATTGACAAGGATGATGATAAAGACCTGGTGAAAGAGAATGATGGAAATACCAAGTGATTATGAGAGGCCTGTAAGAAAACTGATAAAGGACTCAATTATTTCTATTAACAATAACCTCCTTTTAATAATCTTCTTCTAATCTTTCTTTAGAAGCCAAACATGAAATGAAGACTATCATATGGTGCCATTTGTACAAATAAAATGTTAACACTTGAATTACCTTTATTAAATTGAAAATTTATTATATAGGTAAACATATATATGTAAGTATTATATATGTAGGGTATGGCATGAGCCTGTTCTCAGCTACTAAGGCATTAATGGTATTATTATTAATATAATACTGTGGACAAGCAATGGCAAAATGAAGGAAATAAGCAAGGAAGAGAGAAAGAGAGGGAGTGTGAAAGGGAGGGAAGAATAAGCAGGGCTTCCACTAACACAAGATGGCCTAGAGTTCATTACTAAATACTTAGATTACCACTTTCCACACGGACTTACAGAATTCATTTTGTGCTCTGTTTGTGTTAAGATCATAAATAACTTAGAGTAATAAAAGTAGTAGTAAAATAAAAACTAATTATGTTAGTTAAACAAATAGTTTTGGAGAAAGTATCTTGCAAGCCCAGCCAGAACCATGACATAAGGGGTTAGCCTTCCCCCATTAGATTGATGACTAAAACAGTGATGTGTGTAATAAAAGCGGAGCTAGCCAGAGTTAGGGGCTTTCCACCTGCCCTCATGCTTGGAGGTGGGAAGGCCCCCAGCCCAGCTTCTGAAAACCTTCTTGGATCTTAACTCTTTGGTTTTTCCTCATCGTCTTGTCTCAACTAGTCACTGGAAAAGAACTTTCAGGGTAGTTTGGGATTGTTCCCCAACAGTGCTGAGAGATATCATTTTGTAAGGAGCAAGTTCTAGTTCTAGGCAAACATTAAGTAAAATAATTGTAGGTAGAATAGAAGTTGTGTGATTCCTATATGTTATTTCCATCTTACAGAAAACATGCATACCATTACTAACACTGTTACCTCCATTATTTATAAATGTTTATTTCAGTATGATCAGGATTATTAAAGGAGAAACTATACTCATAGGCAGATTTCCAGATGCAGGGACTAACTCACCGTGGGAACTCGAAAATTTCAGTTCATTCTCCCTTGAAGATGGTAGAAGTCTTATAATAGCTTATTTGTTCCCACTCCTAAACACATTTGAGTACATGGATTGATTTTAAGCCCTTGACTTACCACAGTGGAAAAGACCAATTATTACTTCATTTCCTCCTAATTTTCATTCTCTTTTCTCTCAGTTTTCAGAGGAAGAAACTTTAAGATGGAATGCAGAGTTATGCTTTGTGATTTGTGATGTCATTTGAACTTGGTGAAGTGCTGGTAAGACTCAGAGACTGACTTTTCATGAATTTTATTTTAGGGATGGAAATGAATATCAGCAGAGGATGCTGAATTTCCTATGCTAAAGAGAAGGCAAAAATCATGAACATAAAGGCATTCAGGATTTAATAAAGGAAGCTGCAGTGACAAATGTGTTTATGTTATGCATGTAAAGGTTTATGATTAACACAGTTGCTATATAAAACTATATAACACAAAAGAAGAACTATCATGTCTTCCTACCAACTCTGTTAGAGGGCAGAAGGTGAGTTGGCCCAATCACTATTTCTGAAGAAAGGTGCTGATTAAATGGGGCTCTGTTTCCTGGAGAAAGTAGGATTCTCTGGGTGGTGCCTGTGGCTGAAAGGAGTAAGGCACCGGCCCATATGCCAGAAGTGGTGGGTTCAAACTCAGTCCCTGGTCAAAAACTGCAAAAAAAAAAAAAAAGAAAAGAAAAAAAGAAAGTAGGATTCCCTTTTCAGTCCTTCGCACCCGCAGGGCAGGCTTTTATAAGTAATGTTGAATTCTGACTAGCCAGAGGTACTTGAGAGGAAATAAACAACACTTCCTTTCTGAAGTGCTTGTCTCCACTGGCCTGTGATGTCTCTGGCAAATGAGTTTATCTCTGTATGTCATTTTAAGAATGGCTTGGATATATGTCTACTTTTAAGTGTAATAGTATAGCTTGAGACAGGCTGTATCTCCCTTAAAGAATGGAAAACCTAGATAAATATCAAAATGTATCTCTATTAAAAATGGAAAATTGTACTTTAATGATCCCTCATTGTCATTTGACCTCTAATTTCACTTATGCATAGGATTTTTATTTCATTCTAACAAATTTGAAGATTTTTCTGTATACTGTACTTTATTTTTATATGACATAATTTCCCTTAAGGAAAAGTATAACACTGATTTAATAATTTAACAATCACTTTGACATGTAAATCTGAGAATGGAAATAGAAGCACTTACTCTATTAAAAGAAGTATGATAAGGTTTTTATCGAAATAATAAATTTATACTCCAAAGAGTTTAATTTTAAGAACTGAATTAAGAAACATAAAAAAATCTGTACACAATGTCAACCTGCATGTAATTTCGCTATTGTAGAATTGGTTCTGCATAAGAAAAAATAAATTTCCATCTATCTCACACACAGTTCTTGTAAAGCAGGTGTCACAAACAAGTGTTGCTATCAGAGTGCTGAGTTTGTTAGAAACAGAAAATGCTTCTTTAAGGTACAAGTAACACACAGTGAATCTGCCTGATAAACATGATTGCCTAGTCAAAAATTGCATTCCGCCAGAAAGTAAATATATTTAATATGGCTACCCAATTGTAAACATTTGCAGACTGCATTAAGGAAAATTATAAATATCTGACAACATTTAGGATACAGTTGATTATGTTTGTGGGCAGCATTTTTATAGAATTTATATTGCATCAAAAATGCTGACAAAGTCAACATTTTACACTATAGAAAAAAGTATAGGACTGCTCTTTGACAAAAGGATGATTAATGAGCCTATTTATTTAATGTATGTTTTTAAATCAAAGAGTTTCTTTTCAAATTATATACCTATATCCTGTTTTTAGTTATTTTTAATAATGTTAAGCTAAAGTCATTTTTGACTTTGATGAAGAAAAATGTGATGTTAAGAAACTGTTTTGAGTCAAATTATTCTAGCTAGATATATAAAACTCTTTTTATAGGTCTCAGATGATTAAACATTTTTTTCTCCTGTTTAGTCTGAAGAAACTAGAAAAAGTACTGTTATTTTCATCTGACTGTCTAGCATGTAAGCTTATGTAGAAATTTCTTCTGCTTTCCCTTGGTTCTTACTGATATTGCTTTTTGTAAGTAACTCTTGATAGACACCAATTTTTTTTCATGGATTTGTCTCAGCCTTCAGGAGCCCCACCTCTGTGGGCCATTTTGCACACAATAAACACTAGACCAATGCAGAAACATTTCACCTTGGGTTATTTAAAACAATCACAAAACACTATATACTTTTACCTTTCTATTTCTTTCCTAACCTTTAGCTTGCAAACTAGGAGACTTTGACATAACACTTCTTTACAACTGTTTTGAGTTTCATGAATTCTCAAGCAGCGTTTGGAAATGGATTAAGCACTGGTTGGAGTGCTCTTTGCCACTTGGAAATGCTTAGCTCCTCATAATTATTCATCAGGAGGAAAAACTCTTAATAACAAGAATGGTTCCTAATAAGAAATTTAGGATGGTCGGAGATTCTACTACTAAGGCCTATTATCTGGATTATTTGAGAAAATTTGGGATTGATCTATACTTCCTGACATCAGAGAGGACAAATAATTTTAGCTCACAGTTCTACAGTCATCACATACAGGAACAGAGGAGACTTCTAGCTTACTCACTCATAAATTCTCTATTATTTAAAATGACCTTTTTATATTGGGCGGCACCTGTGACTCAAAGGAGTAGGGCGCCGGCCGCATATCCCAGAGGTGGCAGGTTCAAATCCACCCCGTCCAAAAAAAAAAAAAAAAAAAGGACTTTTTTTATATTCTATCTTCTTAAAGACTCCTCTCTTCCTAATTCACCATTTGTATTCAATTTTTGCATAAAAACCTGCACTTCTATGTCTACTTCAAAAAGAAAATCTTTGAATATGTCATCTAGACATAGATATATTCCAGATTTTATTATTATTGTTATTACTTATCATACTTCATAGTTAAAATATTATTTTTTAAATTAATAAAAATATGCTGGCGATATGAACTATCTTGGTTTACCTCCCATATGCCAACTAGAAAATAATTAAGTTAAAAATATTTAAACATCAATGTGTTGATGGCAATCAGGCACACACAATATGGTCAGTAATTGAGCAAATTAGACCCTTGAAAGAAAAGAAGTACACTGAGTCTACATCTTTGTCCGGATTTTTGCTCAAAGATATACTTTAGGCTTTCAGTTATGGTAGAGCAGATTCAGCAGTTTTAATTGCTTGGGGTGTCAGAATAAGGAGTTCATGGATAGTAGAGTAAGTTATTAAATAATCTAGAGGAGCAGAAAGATGAACAAAAATGGAGACAGAGGGATTGAGCTCTAAACTTTATTTGTAAACTTTACCCAAGTCATTGGTCAACCACTAAATTATGCATGTGAGAAGGAAACTCCAGGGCATTTATTGATACCAGCAACTACAGTCTGAAAGAACTAAGTGGAGACTCCTGTTGTCTTCTACTCTAGAGAAAGCAGAGTTTTCAGTCAAAGACTAGACAAATTAATAGCCTGCTAGTACAAAAATTAATCCTCTTCAAAGAAATATAATTAAACCCAAGGCATCTATAAAAAAACTATTTAAAATATTTATTAGAAGACAATAAATCATCTGACAATTAGTGAAAAAGAAAACACAATCCATACGAAAGAAATTGAGAGAGAAATTTGCTGACTGGAACTAACAACAGTGTTTAGAGAGAAGAAGAGCAAGTCCATAAACTTGAAGAGATAGCAAACAAACTTAGTAACCAAAGAGACAAAATTAAGTGACCTAAAAATAATTGAGAGCTTGGAGGTGAAGGGAGACAGAATACAAAAGAAAATTTACTTGGAAGAAATAATAGTAGGAATTTTTTCTAGTTCGCTGTATAATTTCCAGCAATAGTTCTAAGAAGAAAAGTGAATACTGAGCAAAATAAATATAAGGAAAAACAAACCTAATCATTTCACAGTAATAGTGATAAAATACAAGGACAATGAAAGTAGCCAAAGAAAACTGAATAGTTGTATGAAGGGAAGCAATGTGAAAGTGATCAATTATTAGAAGAAAAATTGTAGGCCAATAAGAAATGGAGTGAAATATTTAAATCGTTGAAAGAAAATAAAAATAGCAATCCAGAATGGAAGTTTAAATAAAGACATCTTCAGATGGAAGAAAAACTAGAAAATTATTTGCCAGAGTCCTGCACTACAGAAATGATAAAGAATGTTCACTGGACTACAGATGAAAGTAACATCACATATAAACTCAGATCTATAGTTAGCAACAATGGCAGAGGAGACAGTAAATATGTGGAGAAGATATACTAGATATTTCATATTTCTAATGTTTTAAAAGATATATGACCGCTTAGAGCAAAACTCATTACAAAAAATGCAGAGTTTATGGCAGTAGCACAATGAATGCAGAGGTAATTTGAAAGATACTGTTACAACGTTCATATATTCTGCACAAAACTCTATAATATTAACTCCAAGTAGATCATGATTAGTTAAAGGTGTATATTGAAATCAACGAAGTCAATTACTGAGAACTATTTAATATACCAAATAAAAGTTAAAAAATGAAGAATGTAGAAGCAAAAAACAGAACAACAACTAGCAGTAAATGAGAGCCCTAAATTCAACCATTATAATAATTCTATTAATTAAGCTAAACATTTTAATTGAAAATAAGATATATGTTAAAACTAGATTTGAAGAAAGAAAGAGAAAATAAGCCCAACCATGTATGACCTATTATAGAAACACTTTAAAAACAAAGAACACAGAAATGTTCATGTAAAACAAAGGAAAAAGGATATACCCTGGAAAATTGAATTATACATAAAATTGAGTGCTTACTATTAGAATATGTAGATTTCAATAAAAAGACCGTCATCAAAAATTAAGAGGGAAATATCAAAATGTTAATAGGATCAAATAATAAAAAGTGATAAAAGTGTATGGTTTATCCATTCCTGAAGGGGAATGGATAAATACACAAATATTATGGAGATTTGACAAAACTTTCTCAATAATTAGTATGACAATAGACAAAAACAACAGTATGAGTACTGATGATGTGAAGAGGACAATTACTTTGACTTAATTGAAATGTACATAATACTGTGCCCAAGAATTATGCAAGACACATTTTATCAAATGGATACAAAATATTACCAAGATATAGATATGTGAAACCAAAAAATAGTCTCAATAAATACCAAAAGACTGAACTGTTAGAGAATATATGTCCTGATTACTCTTGAATTAAATTTGAATCAAGAATAATATTATATCTCAAAAATCTACAAATACTCATAAAATAAATGACGCAACTAACACAGTGATCCAGGAAATTTTTAGCTTTAAATGCTTTATACCAAATACAGAGTTTTAAAATACTGATCAATACTTCTTTATAGAAAGCTAGAAAATTGAAATGAAGTAAAACAAAAGAAAGAATAGAAATGAATAAGAAGAACAGACATAGATCATATTAGACAATTGATGTCAAAAAATTAACAAAACTTCAAGATGGTTTTTAAAAGCTAGTAATAAATTAGAAAAACATTTAGCAAAATGGATCTAGTGTTAAAGAAGAGTAAAAGATGTAATATTAAGTTACTAATATCAGAAGTGAAAAAGACAAACTCCATAGACTACAAATATCAAAATAATTAAATGTCATATGCACTTTGTGCTAATAACTTCTAGATTTTCAATAAATGAAATGAAAATATTTTAAAAACACAACTTTCCAAAACTGACACAAAAAATTTACTTGGATAGTAAATATTTATAACAAATTCATTTGAAATAGCTCTTATATGCAATAGTTAAGATGAAATAGTAACAAATTTATGTATATTCTTTTGGAAAAATAGAAGAGGACCAATTTCTAAATCATTTTCTGAAGGTGACATATTCTTCATTCTAAAACTAGTTCAAGATATTGAAATAAAAGAATATTACTGACTAAATAATTACTAAACCTGTGAAAATACTTAAAATATTGGCAAGTTGAACCCACCAACATATAACTTAAGAATATTTTATGAACAAAAGAGGCATATTAAGTATGCATTTTAAGATTTATATAACAGTATCAATTGCAATGATGTCCATGTCACTGCTGTCAGCTGTTTTAAGGTTATTTTATTTAAACAAAACTGGCTTCTTTTAAAATATATCTCTTGTATTTTTAGAGAAATTTTAAGTTCACAGCAAAATTGAATATAAAACTTTTCAAAGAGGTAGAAGCAATTTCAAAGCAAAGTAAGACTTTAATATCAACACAGGCAAAACTTTTACTATTAGCGATTTCTATGAATAGTGAGATGGTTTTTCCTGTGTAATGACCCTTCAGGACTAGTTAAGGGAGTGTTACTCTGACAATAGCAAACTGACGATTTTAAGACAGGTGAAGATGCTTTGAAAAGTGCCAAATATGATACAAAAAGAAACAGATGCTAGGTAAGAGGAAAACAGGATTCAGACCGGGATAAAACCTAATGAAAACTGTCCTTGTCAACTACTCATCAATTGCAGTTCTTTCTCTTTTTCAGTAATCCCTGAAATATCCCAGATCGCTGAATAATGAAAATAGTATCTGTGATCTGGGCTAAATTTTGGAGCCTTTGAAATGGTAAAATTAAAATCCCAAATCTCAATTCTAACTTGACTCGCCACCCAGGCACGATGACTTATGCTTATAATCTCAGCACTTTGTGAAGCCAAGGTGCAAGCATCTCCTGAAACAAGGAGTTTGAGACTAGCCTGGGAAACATGGTGAGACCGTGTCTCTACAAAAAAATAAAGTAAAAGGTTATCAGGCCTGGCATTCCATGCCTGTGCTCCTGGCTACTTGGGAAGGTGAGGTGAATAGATTGCTTGAGTCCAGGAGTTCTAGGTTACAGTGAGCTATAATTGTACCACTGAACTCCACACTGGGTGACAAAGCAAGAGCTTGTCTCTAGAAATAATCAAATAGATAACTCAATGAGTTAATAAATTAAATTTGCTCCATAAGGGTAAATTATATACTTCTATGAGAAAAAGCAAGAAGGAAAATGAAACATATTCTTCACAAATTGTTTGCCCTTTGTGATTATATCATGGACAACCTTGTCTCGGACTTTGTAAACCCTAAACTTAGTCATTAAAAATGGATCATTCATTTATTTCAACATACTTTTTGTAAGTCACTGGAGTTGGCCACAGTTCATCCTGACATATATAAGCAGTTATACATGGAGGGAGTTGGGCAGAGTCAGTCATTAGTTGCTTTCAACATTCTAGTGCCTGTTGGTTGCTCTACTAAATCTATTTAATATAGATTACTGATGACTTCCTGTATAACCTCTTAGAAAAAGTGATCTGCTCAGAAACACTGCATGGCTTTCCTGGTCTTAGAATAAATTAATATGACATTTACTAACCTTTGTAAATAAATATAACTTTTTTTTTTCTTTCAGTTTTTGGCCAGGGCCAGGTTTGAATCTGCCACCTCCGGTATATGGGGCCAGCCCTCTACTCCTTTGAGTCATAGGCACTGCTCAATATAACTTTTTAAAAATGTATTTTTACACCAATTTCCTCTAAGCTTTTCTGGGTGTCAGATTATTATTTGCTAATCCTGTAATTCTTTGTGTGATATTTTTTCTTCATGTTACAGTTGATGACTTTATTCTTGCCATTTAGCATCTCCTGTTTGCCTGGTGAATAGAGGGACATAATCAGGCTTCAGTTTCAGCCCCAAAATGATATTTTTCACAATGACATGCTTGCTATCATAGATCATCAGATGAAATCCGTGTTCCCTAGGCTCAGAGTTTTAGACTGTTTATGTCACTATGACAAAATACCTGAGACTAAGACTGGGAAACTTATAGAAAGCATAAATTTATTGCCCACAATAATGGAGGCTAGAAATTCCAAGATCAAGGCACTAGTTGGTTCGGTGTCTAATGAAGATATAATCTCTACTATCAAGATGCTATCTTGGTACTACAACCTCCAGAGGGGATAAAGGTTTTGTCCTCAAATGGGAGAAAGTAAGAAGCTCTTGAGAAAAAAAGAGCCTAGCTAGTTCCCTCCTTTTATAAAACTGTAATCCAATTCATGAAGGTGAAGACCACATGTACTAATCCCCTCCTAAAAGTTCTTGCTATTAATACTGTTGCATTGTGGATTAAGTTTCAACAAATGTTTTGAAAGAGACACAATATTCAAACTATAGTACTTAGTGTTGAAGTTTAGAGGTCTCTTTCAATAATAGTTTTAAATCTTTAAAGTCGAAGTAAATATCCCTTTTACAAAGTTATTGACACTGGAAGTATTTTCAGTACTAGGGTCTTAGGTTGTTTTTTTTTTTTAATTTTAGAATATTTGCAATGTACCTACCAGTTTAGCTTCCAAAATTCAAAAATCTAAAATCTGAAAGGCTCCAGTGAGCATTTTCTTTGGACATTAGACTAGTTCTCAAAGAATTTTATATCTTGGAGCATCTGGATTTCAGATTCTCAAATTTGGCATGCCCAACCTGTAAGGCCAAATTTTCTATCTATATTTAGAATTCAAAGAGAGACAGGCACTAGAGTTATTCAAAGGTAGAGCCAAATGTGTCCTTTGCTACTATTAGAAGCCTATGTCTTCAGATGTATACTCCAAGTAGATTTACTCAATGAATAAACAGATATGAAAATCAATATATCTTTAATTAATTAATTAATTAATTTGTTTTTTGAGACAGACTCTCCCAATGTCACCTTCAGCAGAGTGTTGTGGCCTCACAGCTCACAGCAACCTCAAGCTCTTGGACTTAAGTGATTCTGTTGCCTGAAGTAGCTGGGACTACAGGCACCCACCACAACACCTGGCTATTTTTGTTGTGTTGTTCTCATTGTTTAGCAAGCCCAGGCCAAGTTCAAACCTGCCAGCCCTGATGTATGTGGCCCAGGTCCTAACCACTGAGCTATGGGTGCCAAACCCCAATATATCTTTAATATTCTAGCTAATATTACCAAAAATGTTTCAAGCTTCCAAACATAATTCTTCAGTATTTAGTATTTTATAAAACACTGGCAAATATTTTTTTATGATTTTCACTATCATTATTTAGAAATATTTAGCATTAACTTCTGTTGAAGTACAGGCTTGAGAGGAAAAAAATGTTTAAAAGTGTTCCGTCTTAAAGAAGGAACTTTAAAAGTGTTCCATCTTTCTCTTTCCATGGTAGTTACCCTTTTAATATTTCTATGACAATAAAGAATATATTATTATTTCAACTCTTACACTCCATCTTCCTTGTCTATGAAGAAAAGTTGAAGAAAGGCTTTGGTAGAATGAGTTTAAAAAGTATGAAAAACAAAACATCTTGATATGAGGGTATATACTTATTAAGTGACTAATTATATGTCAGACATTATTCTCTGTCTTAACGAACACAGTTATTAATACAAACATAACATCTACCTTCATAGATATTAAAAACCAATATAAAATAGACAGGTAAACAGGCAATACCAGTACTGTTGGGTTAAGTGATATATTAGGCGAGCTCTATAATAGGACAAAAACTACATAAATATACAGTCAATCACATCATTCAACTACTTTCATCATTTGGAATCAAGGAGATTAAAGAATAGAAAGTTTTCCTGAATTAACTTCACTTATTTTCTTTGTGCAAGCTGTTCTAATTACTGAAATATTCTTCTCCTGGGAGATCACTCATACAGTTCTTAGCCATTCTTTAAAGATCCATTTTAACTTAGCAAATATACTATGTCACACTCACTTCCCCACTAATCTCATAAAAACAGAACCAATGCCAAATTAGCCTTTCTTCTCTTGAGACACAATTTATCTTGTACACCTCTTTGTTTTTTAATGTATAGTACTTGATCCTAAAGGCTGTGTAGCCCCTAACTAAGATGGTTTAATAATTTAAATGACTAAGAGCCAGACACTTGAATTTGAATCCCAGCTCTGACATTAATTATCTAGAATTTAGGTAAGCTTCATTTTAAAAAGTTGTCCTAGGCCTCCCTAGGTTAGATTACAATGGAAGATCATATTTGCACTAAATGCTAGGATTTGTACTGATTTGGAGGTCTTGCCTAGCCAATTAGTAGAACATTTGGCATGTTTTCATAGTTTACTTTTCCTGATATTTCTGAGAAATTCTAGGACATTTATGTATATCTAAAATCAACTACGACTATCACAAGGAATGTTTCAGGATGTTCAGTTCCTAAGCATTTAAGTAATTATTAGAATATACATATATATGAGTTCTGTTATGAGTTTGTATTTATACACACACACACGTTTTCCTTCCTACTGCAAATGCAGTCAGAGTTACGCTTGCCTGAATGAGAAATGTCATTGAAATTCTTCACAGAGTCACTGTCTAATCTTTCAAAATGAAGAGACAGAAAAGAATACTGGCAAATGATGGAATTCCTTCATCCCCTAACCATCACTACCATTCAGCAATGGTGCTCCTATTACTGCAACCAGGCTATTCCCAAAGGCTGGAGCCAGATCAACTCCTGACAACCCTATGGCCATCACTGCTAACCCCATCCATAAAGTTAGAATCTACCAGGCAAAATCTGAAGTCCACACAGATATAATTCTCACCAAAACTCAACTGACTTAAACATTAAGAGGACTTACTACAAAGTCTGGAGGTAAAATTATTTCCCGTTTTGTCAGTACACTTTCTCAACAGTATCATGAAAGCCACAAATTTTTCTCATGTTTTCTCTACACTCATCCTCAGCAGAATGACCCTCTCTCCTACCAGATCCTAACCTCACACACCAATGTCTGGAGGAAGAGCATCTCTTACTTAGTTTTACTTGTGAACTAATTAACTGTGGACCTTAAGAAGACTTCTAATTTCTCATTGACTAGAATTGGGGCATGAGGATATACTCACAACAATGACTGAGAATAATGATAATAATAACTGATTTTGCAGTTATAGAAGTATCAACTTGACAATGTTAAACATGTATATAGTCATCAGTATTTTAGGGCTAAGCTTAAGTCTACTTCTATTATTTTCATTTCAGTGAGGCTCTCAAAAACAATTTGTGGTCTGCCAAAACTTGTCTGTTTTATCTTTCACAGATTCTGTTATTAGTTTTATTATTATTATCTTCCTATGATTTATCTCTATGGAGATTTACATTTTTGGTAATGACTGTGAACATTCATCAATAGTTTTAGTCATTTAATATCTCCATATAGAAGTTCACTTATTTCAAGGAATTGCACAATTTTACTGATAACCAAGGCCAAAGAAGAAGAAACAGTATCTGCTCTCTGATACATCTCATTGACAATATGGTTAATTAATTATTTATTGATCTTAAAATAAAACATAGCAGTTCAAGAGAGGATCATGGGCCAATTTAATACCATGTAAGTTCTGGATATACCTCTTATTTTGGCTGAACCAACTAAAATTAATTATTTCACTTGAATGGGATGGCTCAGAGGACATAGTAGTTGAGCATGTTGTATGAGTTTTATTGAACAGTGGAAGGAAATGGAAGTTTAAAAGGGAATGTAGGTTAGGTATTCTACATTAGTTTCAGTTAACATTGAAGAGAATGACCTCTCATAACTCATATATGTATACTAACTAGAAGGACTCCTTGATAATAGAAAACACATTATGTTTTGAAATGTTTCTTCATGTTTACAGCCAGCCTTGCAATAAATGCCCTTGAATGTGGTTGTTAATCTTATAGAAAATAGTTGATAATTTTAGAGAAGCTCACCAACTTCAGCTACAGCTTTATGCCTTCATTATTGATAGATATGTCTTTATAGTAGGTTTAGTGGAAGAGCTTTAGGTATCATTATTTTAATAGCATCACTTTTCTACAGAAGGTACATTTAGCAATGTGAAATGTTAGTGATCATGGGTCCTCTTTTTACTGTGGATGGAAAAGTTATCTTCTTTCATCCGAGACACTGAAAGCACTTAAAAGACATTATCTCATTATCTCCGTAACATCCTCTGACAGAATTGGCTTGTAGTATAATTCCCATTTTATTGGTGGATAAAGTCATGAACATTATGGTTTTATAATTTAGCGAGGCAGCTGGTCTGCCCTGGCAAAAGAGCTTTCAGCTTTACTTCATCTTGAAAATTTGTCTCATTTACGTCTTCACATTTCTAGTGCAGACATGACCTTAATGTTCCCAGAAAACCTCGTATTTAAGTGGTCATTTGTCCAATGGCACTTTTTTTTTCCCCTGAGGGGATGGTTGCCAAATTATACTTTATTTCATTTTGACATGAAGGAGAAATGAATAACATTTTGGATAACTGATAGAAATTGATTTGGGTCATTTTCTGGCTCCTATTGAATAACTGAACTCTTTAGAAGTTTTTTTTTTCCCCCATTGTGCTAAATGGCTTTGGTTACTTTTAAATGGTTACTTTAAAATCTTTAAACGTATATCTCTCAAAAAGCAATTCCACGCAATTCTTTATCAGATATGTGCAAGTTAAATTCATGATACCTGTGCTTTTTGTACTAGATTCCCTTATGAGTAATACAAAATATCTAAAAATTAGTTTAAGAAAAACAGATTAAAGCCATAAGGACATAAGAACTGTTGTTAGCAGAAGCATGCCAATTTAATGGAAGCCATTAAACCAACTCAGGACAGAGAGATGTATTAACCTTTATCAAATTTTGTAGTTTTTCTAATTTTTTTCAACTACAAGTAAAAGGTGGACAAATAAAAAAATATTTTTGTTATGGTTGGACAAGTTTACAACAGATATGAGAGCACTTATGGGAATCTCAATCATGAATTCTCTGCATTGGAGAGACTTGATTGTTGGTATTGGATTAAGATCATTAATAGGTACATTGGATTAATATTAATAGGGACAGAGAGTAAGAAGATGGGTAGGGACAGAGAAAAAGAACATGGAGCTATCATAATTATTCTATGCCTGTTTCTCGTCTCACTTTTGAAGGAAATATGGCCTTTTGTATGTGAAGTACATTTTAGAAACTGCAAGTAAAATTCAAACATGAGCATATCCTCAAAGAATTGTTTACGTTACTATAAAAATTAAAACTGAGACCTACTAAGTACATGAAATGTAAACATAGATCAAGTTGTCATTTTCTTGTACTACAATTTCCTTTCTGTATAGAGATCTCACAAATCGATTTCGGCTCAAATTGAGTATGGCTGTTGCATGCTCCAGTATGATAGAAAAACGTGGAATGGAAAAAGGCAAAAGACTTTTTCTTCTTTAAAACTAGTGTTGGAAATCATACTATATAATAAAAGCCTTTATGCATTTAATGACTATTCTGGACTTCACTAATGTATTAGAAAATGCTGAAAGGATTTTTAACAGATGTTTAATTTTGACAGATAAATTATGATTGAGTTCTAAAAACTTTGGGACTTTGATCTATTATTAGAAATATGTGTTAATATTTTCATTTCAGGACTATAAGATTATAATAGATGACTTTTCTACTCCAGAGAGCCATCCAATTAAAGTTTTACTTTCAAAGATAATATTATATATATATAGCGTTTTGATTTAAGTTCAGAGTAAGAATATGCGATGTGGTTTTTACAAAATTATTTTAAAATAAAAACCATTTAATATATTCTCTCTTTCTTTCCTTGTAAAGGTAGAAAATGATCCTGTCTTTCGTGGAATTAAAGCAAAATTAGACTCTGATAAACCTTAAATTAAAATAAATAAAAATAAATAGAACTCCGTCAGTGTACAAATTGACCTAAATTGTACTCAGGCACTTGGATAAGTCAAATAATTTTGAAAAAAGAATTTCTTTTGAGCCAGAAAAAAGATGGGTTTTTTGTAATTAAATCATTATTCTGATGTATATCTCACAATATGCACAGAAAGAAACATAATATTCCTTGAAATATCCTAATAATAAATACCAGTGACTAAATATCTGCACAGAGGATATCACACAATATTCTGTGTGTCTTAAACTAAGCCAGCTTGAAAGAAATGTTTGTTTCGTGCCCTGAGGGTCAGAACTGCTGGGATCCCTGTTCAGACAAGGACAGGCAGGGGATTCCAAAGATGACTCTAGGGCTCCAGAGTGTAAATCTAGGAGCATTTTGACAGAACTATGTCGGTTCTGACCTTAACTCCTGCCGAATGCCTTGTTCCTGTGAGAGAAAACCTCTTTTCTGCTGAACTGTTAAAAATTCATTTCCGATGTGCATTTGCTGTGGTCTGCTCTGTCTGAAATCATATGTAGACAAAGTTGATTGACAGCCCTCTAGTTACCATACCAGGAAGGCTGAAACCAGAAAGGCTACAGCTCTGATTCCCTGACACCTGAAAGCTACAGAACCTAATTTCCTAAGGTTTATTCTTAAATAGCTACTCATTGTCCCAAGAGGAAAACAAATAGAGGGGAATGACACAGGGCTAATAAAACTCTGTACAGAAGGAGGGTGTTAATATGGAAATGGCAGTCATGAATTCTCTATTCTTTTGAGAAGAAAAGACATCACAGCAGCCGAGTAATTCTGACAAAGGTAGCTGATGAAATCATTTCATTTACCATAATATTTATTTTTAAGCAGAAAAAATACATAAGACTTACTTTAAATAATTAGACTTTTCAAATGAGTGATATATTTTCCCACAATAAGGTATTGACATTATAGCATAAACTTTCAAATGGCTCACAGAAAATTAAAACCCAATGCTCTGCCTCCCAAATTCTGGCTGTGCAAGCTAAATTCTTTCCCTGTCCCTCTTGCGTCTAGAGATGGTTCTGGTTAATAAATTATACTTTAAAGTTAACTTGTGCTTTTATTTTACCCCTCCTTTCTTCTTCTTGCTCAGATAAAAATGGATGTGGTAGTTGAGATGTGATCGCTATCATGCAGGTATGTTGGAAAGGCACTTAGAGAAAGAGAGGGAGAGAGAGTTTTAATGAACATTATCGAGCTTTTATATTCCTGTTTCCCAATGTTTTGTCACATGTGGGAAATAAGCTGCTTATTCAAACTACTGTGGAATATTAAATAATTGTCCCCAAAGAGGCACAGATCCTAATCCCCAGTGTCTGATATGTGAATATTTTACTTTACAAGGTAAAATGGACCGTGCAGTTGTGTAAATTAAAGATCTTAAAATGGGAGCCTATTCTTGCTTATGAAAGCAGCTAAAGTAGTACCTCAGAAGGAGGCAGGAGAGACGGTCAGAGTCAGAGAGGTTTGCAGGTGATACAGTAAAGGCTTTGAAAATGCAGGGAGGGACCGTGAGCCGAGAAATGCACATATGCTCTAGAAATTGGACAGACAAGGACGAAAATTCTCACCTAGAGCTTCCAGAAACAGATAGACTTTCTAACCCATTTTAGGCTCCCGAAGTCCAGAACTGTGAGTGAATTAAATTCATGTTTTCTTATATTACTGGCAATTTGTAATAGCAGCAATCAGAAACTAATCATGCCAATAATTTCTACTATTTGCAATACACCTCAATCTTAATGGAAATGATCACACCAGCAATCTTATATTTCAAACAGACATTCCAGAAAAGCCCCTCTTAGTATAGACAACCAACCTCCAATGGTAATTGGTTCTTTTTGTTCAGGGATCAGTGTGTTCCATTTCCTTAACATGAAGAAATTTTTAAACTTTTAAAATTCATCAAAAGCAGTGCATGTCAAGTGTGATCTAACTTGTTCACCGATGTTTTCTTGCAAGAATGGTAGTCTCTGTGCAATCTCTCCACTTCCGTGTGGACTTAACCTGTAACTTGCTGCTGTCAATGGAATATAGCAAATGTGATAAGATATACATTATTACATTATATAAGAGTGACACATTTGTCTTGCTAGAATTTGTCTCTTTCTCTTGTGAGCTTTAAAATGCTCAGTGACTCCTCTAACCAGGAACTGTGGATGCCTCTAAAAACTGAGAGTGACCTCCAGCTGAAGAAGCCGCTTCTCAAGGGAATAAAGTTTAGAAATCACTGCAGTGAGGAACCTTCAGCCTCCTGCTATTGTGTGCTTGAGATTTTTATTAGCTGAACATCACTATTCTCTCAAGGTCACTGCCAAGATAATAATAAAAAAAATAATGTAAGCCTATTATACAACCCTGACTCAAATCCAGCCTGGCTCCATTCATCCAATTATGTATTAGTCCATCCATTAATCCATCCATTTATAGGTGTATAGAGAAGATCAATTTAGTGTGTATCATCTTCCAAGTTCCAAATCAGGCATTCTTGATGATACAAGATGAATGACAGTGCCCAGCCTCATTGATTTCTTATACTCTGCCTTTCCCTAAATGTTCAGGCCCAAAGCTGATCTATTTTGGAGGCATATAAATCAGCTGTGACCTGTATTCTGTCACTAAGCAGCCAATTTGTCGTTAAATTGAAAACTAATATAGTTGTAGAGTTTGATTCCTCAATCAGTGAGTACTTTTAAGAGTATAAAATAACATTTAAAATAATGACAATATAGCAATGAGTTTTGTAATGATTAAAAACTTCTGTGGAGTCTAACATCCTACATTCAAATTGTAGCTAGGTTCGTTTATAGGTTTGTTACCTTAGTAAGCGTCTTAGTTTACACTATATGTTAGAGTCTGTTTCATTATCTATACAGTCAGGGAAATAACAGTAACTACCTAATCAAATCGTTGAGAGATTTAAGTAAGTTAGTGTATAGGTGAAGAGTCTGAAACCTCCCCTAAAATGTGTATATTGGTATCAACTATAGTTATGAAAAAAGTCTTATTTCCCTCATCTGAACAAGTAGGAAATGGTCCCTTAAACATTGTTGGCCTTACCTTGCTCTTTCTTTTCCATGGAGGCAGAGGGAGCTATTTGTTTGGCAAATGTTGGAGTAGAAAGTGTGTTTTCTTTGTCCAGTTCTTTTCTTCTGAGGACCTGGCTTTCCACAGAAACATACTTTTCTGCTCCAGTGGTTGGTGTCACTTATTTTAAAAGGACAGTCCTGCTCCTAGCCATTTTCTAGTTATATATGTTACTGGATAAGTCTGCCTAAATGGGAGTTTCAGTTTACAACACATGTATGTCACCTTTTTGTCCATTTTGTCATTTTTAATGAGTGATTATAATAGAATGCATTTTACTAGTTAGAAATCCCTTTCAGGAAAAAAGAACACCAATCAGAAGAGGATTTTAGAATAAATACATAAAATCTGGTATTTTTGAATGCTCTGGCATTTTTCTCAGTCATAAAAGAAAAATATCTTTGCAATTCAGAGCTAAGGAAATCTTAGTAAATATTCTTCCTGCACATTCTAAAAAACCCATAGCATAATGTCCCCTGTGTTGGTTTACGACTACTCTGAGGAACTTGAGTACACAAATATCATTAATGGCTCTCACTAGTGAAGTGGAAATCAAATTTGAATAATTTGTTATTCCATCTTATTTATTACAAACTAAATTTTCAACTATTAGGGCTTTTATAAAGATTTAAAAATAACATCTTGTAAAGATGTAAGTGTTCTTCTGTATCACAACTGTGTAAGTTGGTGTTCTTTTAAAATTAATTGACGAGGGGTATCAAGTGTCTTAAAGTATTTGCAAATTAAGCAAATATTTTATGAAAATCCTTAAAAAATTAGAAAATAAATATAATAAGCTTAGCACATATAAGTTTATTACAACTTAAGTTGAGAGATTGTAAAAAGACTTTACAAGTCAATGATAAAGCCTTGAGAGATTGAACAAACCTCCAAGAATCGATGATAGAGAAAGGCTTAATAATCTTTGCAGTAGCCCTAGGTTTTAATAAATTAGGCATTAAAGTTAATGCTTTCATATTCAAGGCAATGACAAAGATTTACAGATATATAATATTTTAAGGGAAAGGCAAAGTGTATAAAATTGTATGGACACTGTGACGACAGGCAACTTCAAACGATAGGAATATGAAAAACAACAGTAATAATCCACACAGAGGAATCAAACTGGTAAGGAAACTCTCATTCCCAATAAGGATCTTTTGAGGTGGTGATATTCAATGTTGCCCTAAACGCTTTCCACCTTTCTGTATTGTACTACTTTTTTTTAACAACTACTTAAAAAAAAAAAAAAACTCTCATTATTAGAAAAAAACATTTTTAAAATTCCATTTGTTGGAAACTCATTAATGCATTCACCCATCAAAATTTTACTTAGAATTTGATATAAATCCAGCATATTCCTATTATGAATATGTTGACCCTCTTTTGTGGTAGATCACTCATTTCCATGTTGCATTTAGAACAGTTACTGGAACTTGATTTAATTTTGAGATGAAGTACAGAGGGTTTCCTTCTGAGGACCATGTCTCAAGTGCTCTAGCCTGCTGGTTCCTCTGCCAACTGCCGCTGTACCAACACCACTAAGGTGGAGGCGGTGGGTCCTCTAGCCCAGCTCGACTGAGCTGGCTGGGGTGCCACTGTCCTGTATCAATAACGACGTGCATTCTCTGAAGATGAAAACAAAGCCATGAAGAAGAAACTGGCTTCTTACTTATTCCCATTGTACACCTGGGAAAACTGAGGTTCGGAAGATAAGTAAACTTGACGAAATCAAGCAGGTAGTGGGATCAAACCTGAGTGACCAGACTCCAGAACCTGAATGCCTAATCAACACCAATCTTCTCCCTTTTAATGTAACTAGTTTATCAACTGCATTAAAAGTTCCCAGAAGAGTTGAACTTGTTTTAATTCTTCATTAGTTTAAAGATTTTAAATAACAGCATTTCCAATCTGAGGAAAATAGTGTCTAGAAATGTTTAGAAACGCTCTAGTCTCTGGATGAAATATCATTTTTCCTTTCCTTTCCCTGGCTGGAAATTAGAATAAAAGACCACAGACCCCAAAATAATAAAAGAGGGGAAAAGACAGTTACAATTATTGCAATGGAAGAGCAAAACAAAGAAGATAGAATGTGTACTCCACCAAAGCCCGGCATAATATACCCAGGATTTTTAATATATCAAAAGGGCAGGCTTTCTTTTTTTCCTGTGTTTTATCAGCATTTCCTCCAAGATTTGTGGTTAGCAAGAAAGGAAGTGTTTCATGTCATGCAAATTAGGAAAGATGAGATACCAAGAAAGTAGAAAGTGGACTGTGAGGCCTTGAATTACCAAACTGGAAGCTGGAATTTTGAGATTGAAAAATGATAACATAAAGTTGAATAAGGTCAAACTATTTGTCCAAAAAATATAAAGGATCTATGAAGCTGTTATAGCAGCAGTCTAAGAGAATCAAATCTGCCTCCAAAGTGGTCCTAGTGTTCATCCGAGTGAGTTCTGCATTACTGATGTTTCTGTTGGTTGCATATTATAGGTCTTTGTTAGTGGAGCTTTTTAATATATTATATGCTATTATTTCTGCTTATGATAGAGGGGCTGAGTTTTTCACCATTGGTTGGCCTCATCCTTCAGGCTTAAGTGTTACCAAGACAATGAGTATTTCCTTATAGCTTTTCTCTAAATTTGCAATGAAAAACACTTTTTATTACTTCTTTATTTTGTTTATTGTCCCCCAGATATTGATATGATATGGTATCATATCTTATCAATTCTATGATGACAGAAATAACATACCATTTTATTATTGATGGCTACCTGATAGCCAATATAGTGCTCCAAAACAGTAGGTACTTTACAAATACATTGTAAAATAATTTGCTAAATGAATACATAATTTACTGTATAAAATTTTTAAAAAGTCACAATTTTTAGGCAAGTAAGGGCAGTATGTTCCTGGGAAAAAATAAAAATAAATAAATTAGTCTTGTCCTTAACCTAAATTTTTGTCACAATGACAGAATGGACGATGGGAAATTTCAGGTTGACTTTAGGTCACTTATGCATCTGGAGTCATCTGGTGGGTTGACTAGAGGCTGTGCTCAACTAGAGGAGCAGGTATGGCCGGGCCTTGATATGTCTCTCATCTTACGCTTTTTTAAGATATGGAGCTTCAGTGTTGTAAGGAGTTGGGCGTCACTGTGTCAGCCTCTGCTTGCTTCACATTTGCTGATTTCTGGTTAGCCATCACAATTTACAAGCCTAGATCCATTGTAGATAGATAATAAAATAGGGCATGAATAGTGGGAAGACATTTTTACTGGAAGCCATTAAGGTAACAAGTTACCACATTGCAAATAAACTTGTGACGTATTCAAATCTAAGATAATGTATTTGTGTAGGGAATTTTTAAGGCAAACCATTGGGATACAGTTTCACCAAAAGAAGAGAAAATGGTGTTCCTTTTCCCCATTTCAAGAAAAACTATTGATTGTCAGGGAGGTATCAATTAAATAATTCTAGGATGAAATCAAGCTTCTATTTCAAGAGATACTATTATTGGTATTATTGATATAAGAGGCTGAATTAGTGGAACTGTGAAATCAGAGAGCTTAAATCAGTGTTAGGAAGAAAATACCACCTGTTTTCTTTTCTTGCAACATATTATAGTTAACTTATTTGAGATGATTACAATTTATAATTTACTTTAAGTATTTCTATAAATGGAGATTCAATTTCTCTTGAAATGTATTTTAATTCAAAAGGGAAAAGTACAAGAGAAAAGGCATTACATCGTAGTGATTAGGAGTCTAAGAGTTAGATCTGGAATTGAGTTGCAACTCACCTGTACAGTACGGGGTTATCCTCAATCAATAGTTCAATACTTTAGGCCACAACATACTCCTGTGTAAAGTGAGATCATCTCACTCGCTTTGTTTTGAGAGTTTAATTCAATAATCTATACAGGGCACTTCACAAAATTCCTGACACATAGTAGGCACTCAATACAGCATAATTTTGATTAAGATTATTGAATTTTTTAAATACTAAAAAGCAAACATTTTGAAAATTTATGAGGCCAAATAATTTCTAGTTGATTTTTAATTTACTTTTATTAGTCAAAAACAGTGTGACACTAATATACTTCAGGCACTCTTCATATTTGCTTAATAAAATAATGAATGTAAAATAAATAATAAAGGTTGTTTCTTGTAGTTAAAAAATGTCTATCAACTACTGAAAGGAGATAATTGTAAGTAGTTCCATTTATTCCTCTTTGAAACACTTATACAAATATATACACATCACACATATTATTAGTACATATGTGTTTCAAAACTTATTTCTTGTAGGTATTATCTGTAGTGGTAACATTTTCACATCGAATTACTATTTACTTTGAAGTATATAAATATTTCAGTCAAGAGAATATTTATCTGATTTTAAAACATTATTTAGTGGATGTTTCACTTAACTGATACTAGGAGATTACTAGGACATTACTACATCTCTTCTTTCAAATTAAATGTGGATATGATTTTGCTTTCTTTGGGAAAGGAGAAAAAGGAAAGAGGTATGGGATATTTAAATTTACATTAGTTATTAGTTAACCAGTTTGATGAAAATATTTCAGATTGTATATAAAACTAGCACATTGTACCCCATGACTGCATTGATGTATATAGCTATGACTTAATAAAAAATTATATTAGTAAAACATTTTTGGTCGCATAAAACATAAATTTGCTAGATTAAGCAGAACAGAATGTGTATTATTAAGTGTTCAAAGGTATTCCATAAAACGAAATGCAGAGATGTAGTTTGGGAAGAATCGAAAATTGTCAGCGTTTTCTGTGACTGAGTGACATTTTTGTTGTGTATTGGCTTCATTCTCTGTTGCCTTTGTAGATCTTCATGTTTTAAGACAGGATTGTTCTGTAGCTCCTGAGATTCCTGCCACTGCTGCATGGTATAAACACAACACGCACTGCATCTTCTACTTGCTTAGAAAGAGGCCCTGTCCACCCATTTTTTCCCTTTCTTCCTCCCCAGGAAACAGAGCGGTATGGACTACATCCACACAGCTCTCATTCTCCGCCTTTGGGTTGGGTTTGACCCAATGGGAAGCATCAGAGAATTTTAAAGCACTGATATGAAAGGAACTGTATCTTGTGGCAGAGAGAATCTTGAAAGAGACTGTGAACTGCTCCTCGCTTCTGGAAGCCACCTTGGAGACATTTTGATCCGTTACACACCCTCGTCCCTGAGGATCCAGAATCTAACTGCTGTATGATTCCTACTTTGTGTTTTCACCAAGGTGCAAGAATGTGATTCCAAATGGCCTGTATATGATGACAGTTCTACATAGAATTTCATGGCCCATGAGTCAGTAGCCTGTCTGGGAGATCTCTGTCAGCTCTGCTCCTACAAGGGAGAATACCCAATGTGAAATCCAATTTACATTACTCTAAAGTTGAACACCACCAACAACAAAAAAACTACACTGTGTCTAAAGAAGACTTCTGTCTGAGGTATGGCTTTGCCTTCCTTAGAGCAGGTGCAATTGAGTGTGTTTCACTTTGCAGTAATAGATTGAAACATCTGGGTGTAGCTGAGCAATGTATTTAAATTATAACATGGTAACCAGAGCTTTACAATACAGTAAGCCACTAGCTACATGTTGCTAATTAATTAAATTAATTAAAAGTAAATACAATTAAAAATGCAGTTCCTGAGTTGCACTTGTCATATTTCATGTGATCAGCAGTCACATGTGCCTATGAGTAACTTATTGGAAAACACACAGACTCTTTCCACATTACAGAAAGTTCTATTGTTGGTGCTGATAAAGACAATACACTAATTCTTAAAATATACAGCAACTCATGTTTCTATTCTGAAGACACAATTATTCAGGACAGTTGTAAGGTCAATAGATGTTTATTCTCTAAATATACCAGAGTCATTCAATTACTTTTAATTAAAAAAGTAAACAAAAATAAGAACTGACAATATTTATTAAATACCTATAAAGTGCCAGGCACTATGCTGAGTTCTTTTCATGGATTAGCTCATATTATCTTCAACAATCCATATTGCTGTATACTCATCTTACCTACTAGAGACTTACAGCTACAATTTGGCAATGTAAAATTAGAATCCAGTTATTATGCCTCCAAAGCCTAGGTCGTAGCAAGCACACTCTGCTGTCTTCCTAATCGTTGGGGAAATATTGAATTTTTTTTTTCGCTTCTATAAAGGAGAATGAGCAGGTAATCATTATCAAGTAAAATTAGACCTTATTCATTTCCCAATAAGTATACAATTCTTCTCAAAAATATGTTGTAAATGTCCTTGTCACATGAACTGAATATCATAAAAGGTTTTTTTGGACTAAAAACAAAATCTCTCAGATGTATTTTCTATTTTATTCAAATGAATTCAACCATGATTAATATCAAACAGCAACCTCGAACTCTTGGGCTCAAGCAATCCTCTTGCCTCAACCTCCTTAGTAGCTGGGACTACAGGTGCATGCCACAACACTCAGATATTTATTTATTTATTTATTTTTATAGGCATGGTCTGGCTCTTATTCAGGTTGGTTTTGAACTCCTGAGCTCAAGTAAGTGGCCTGTCCCAACTTCCCAGAGTGCTAGGATTACAGGTGTGAGCCACTGCACCTTTATTTTCCATAAATTAGCCATTTTAAGAAACATCTCAATAGTGAGAAAAGTAAGAAAACAAATTGGAATATCAGTTGATGATTTAATCACTATATATCGTTTTCTGAAGAACCAATACAATCAAGGTATTTATTAGCATAAAGTTAAGGTAAAAAGATTTTATGCTAAGTTTATTTGCATAGCTATGATTAAGAAATTAATGTTTCATTGATGAGCTGTATCTTTAGTACTTTTATTATGAAAAAATATAATTTGATATTTTAAAAGTATATTTTATTGCATAAATATGACTTGGCCTCACTTTAATACACACCTATTTAATAGCATAAAGATATAAAAGGAAATTTAAATCAGTATAGAAATATTTTTATTTAATATTTTATGGCACTAATATATGAGCTACACAGCTGAAATACTTTTATTTGCATACTTACAAAGACACCTTTAGAACAACGCAATACCTCCTGACAATAAATATGTCTTTCTTCAAGTAGAAAACTCCTTCTAATTCTTTTTTCTTATTGGCAGCAGTTTGGTTTGCATAAGTTAGGGTTTCCTGCTGTGCTAAACATTAATTCAGAAGGGATGATTGACAGCAACTTAAGTATTCAAAGGCCAAATTGCATATATCAGACCAGACTGACTTTCTTACTTCCCAATATTCAAAGAGGATATTTTTCTGATACCCTCAAGAGCTTTCTGAAGATGGTAGTGCATTGTTGCATCTACTTGTTACTTCAACTTATGTGGAAAATGACAAGTGAGAGTTTTTCAGAATATGCCTTCTCCATTGTGGGATGAATTTCATTTAAAGGAAAAAAAAATGTCCAGGGAAATAGAGCATTATTTACTGTGGTTTTGAAATTTAAAAGGTACTTGTGACCGTATTTTCAAATATTATTTATATGTTTATTTTAGGAAATTAAAGAGTAGGAAGCATATTAGATTGAATTTTTTGGTTTATTTGTTTATAGTCATTTCTTAATTAGTATCTCTGAAATAATCATTAAGTTGAAAATTTATAACTGTTTAGTAAAGATTTAACTGTGCATGCTTAGGTTGTACAGACCATGGAGATTTCAAAAAAAAAAGATTGGTCCTTGACAAGCTCCTGGGAAATAATGTCTAAATCCTTAAAATATCATGCATGTTGTGTGTGTTTTTGTTTACCTAAGACCAAAGACAACCCTAGTGGTTTTTGCTGATGATGTAATTTAATGTGAAGGCTTTGGGAACTGATATTACTATAACCTTTGGGAGGGGGGCAAGGGACTGAGTAAGTAAAGGTCGTTCTGCAGGTGATCAATGCCTACATGACCTAATCCCAATAATATCTGCAGATACCAAGTCTTGAGTGGGCTTCTGTAGTTGGCGATAATATCTACGTGTTGTCACACACATGTGCTGGGAGGATTAAGTGATGTTCATATAACTCAACTGCTAGAGGAAAATTGGAAGCTTGCACCTACATGGCCTTTTTCCTTTGCTGACTTTAAGCAGCTTCCTTTATTGTAATAAATTATAGCTGTGAGTATGATAGCTTTTTTGAGGTCTTTGAGTTCTTCTGTTGAATCATTGAACCTGACAATGTTCTAGGGGACCCACACATGTATGTGTGTGGATATGGGTGTTGTAAGCTTTTAACATCTGAGCATTTCACCTCATAGAACTGTAGAATCATTGACTTAAGTCCATGTGACATGAAAACCCACACATTGTCTTTTCCCTCAGCGACCATTAAAGCTCATTCAATAATAATTCTAGGAGGAGATCTCTACTTTTTAAATATTGGAAATGGACATGGTATATTTTAAATTACATTTTAATTTCTTACAAAATTGTGATGTAGATCTATGTTAGATACTACAAAGCAATTTTATGTGAGTTATGCTGACAGCATGAAGATCTATAATAATACGGTCTTGCTTCTCATAGAGTTTCTTTGAATCTGTTCTCCTGCCAGGCACTTTAAATTTTAATTATCCAAAGTCCAATAAGATATTTTATTGTTCAATGTAAAAATCATCTTGATGTAATACAGATCATCTTAACTAATTTTTAGCTACTCAATTGTTTTGCTCATAATTTAGGTGACAATCTATTATATGATTCAAATAAAATTTCAAAAAAAATAAGAGTTCAAATCTGTGCAAATGGGGTGAACTAGAAATGAGAAATGATGTTGCAAAAAGCAAAATTTTATCTTAGAAAATGAATAAAACAAACTAAAAATAATATTCTATCACATCTAGTACCAAAAATGTATCAAACTGGATTAAATAAATATACACACAGCAGGGGTATATAAACACACATATATAAGAAAATTAAAAATAATATTTTATGTCCTTTAAGTGGAAATGGCTTATTAAGCAAAGAGTAGCCTTAGAGGAAAAGAGCAGCTCTTTCCCAGCCACTAGGCAGTGATGGTGCCCAGAACAGAACTGGAAACAGGGACTTTTCTATCTTCCCCTGCTGCTGACATAGCTGCAGCTGTTCTTACAAGGGCCTAGTGCAGGTGTGCTGAGGGATGGTCATTTCAGGGCCCTTAGGAGTGGCTGTACCCCTCCCAAAGGTATGCCCAGCCTTACATGGAGGGCATTCCCACCTCTCCTCCTTTAAGGAGCAACAGCTTCCTGCCCTGTATTACAGGTGAGCCTCAAAATGATCTACTTCAGGTGGGAATAAGTGAGATTTCAAATACAGCTGAAAGATCAAACAATAGAAAGGACCAAAGCAAAGAAAGAATCTTGGGGTCTGAAGACAGGTCTTTTGACTATCTGAGTCAGATAAAAATAAAGAAAAGGAATTATGAAAAAATGAAGAATTTTTAAAGAAATATGTCATTATGTAAAATATCCAAACCTACAAGTTGAAGGTATTCCCAAGAGAGGAAAAGGAAAAGTAAAACACGTAGAAACCCCATCTAAAGGAATAACAGAAAAACTTCCCTGTTCTTACAAGATACTTAGATATCCAGATAAAAGAAGCTCAGCCAATACCAGACAGGAACATTGTAAGCAGGTCTACAACAAAATATATAGTCGTCAGGCTATCAAAAGTAAACATGAACAAAAAATATGTAAAAGTAGCAAGACAAAAACTTCTAATTACTTACAAAGGAAAGGCTGTCAGACTAATAGCAGACTGCTCAGCTGAAATTTTACAAAGCCAGGAGATACTGGGATCCTATTCTCATTATTCTCAAAGCAAAGAACTGTCATCCAAAAAAGTTGTATTCTGCCAAAGTAAGCTTCATAGATGAAGGAGAAATAAAGTCTCTCCCCAAAGACTAAATGCTAAAGGAAATTGTCACCATTATACCAGACCTAGAAAAAATTCTCAAGGGAATTCTAAACATGGAAATGAAAGATAGATACTCACTGTCATAAAAAGACATGAAGCCATAAAACCCCAATGTAGCATTAAAACAACTGCACAATTGTGAACATTATGGAAGGAACAGATTCTCACATATTAATATTAATTTTGTATATAGTGTGTTAAAATCCCTAGTTAAAATATATAGATTGTTATAACAGGCAAAAAATACACCAGAATCTACATATCTATTGCCTTCAAAGACTCACTTAACTGGTAAACATTTTTTTGACTCAAGGTAAGGGGTAAAAAATATACATACAAATATAAATCAAAACATGCAGGAATATCTGTATTTATATTAGGTGAAAAAGACTTTGAATCAATAACAGTTGAAAAAAAAGGAAAAGAAGGCAATTATTTGATGATAAAAGAATCAATTCAACCAAAAGGTAAAGCAATACATTGGAGCATCCAAATACATTAAAAAAAAAATACTACTAGACCTAAGAAAAAGAGATTAACTAAAATACAATAATAATGGGGGAGTTCGACACTCCACTAACAGCATTAAACAGATCAGTGGTACAGAAAAACACAGAACTACTGGTCTCAAACCAAACTTGGAGTAAATGGGCCTAAAAAACATTTACAAACATTTCATCCAACAACAGCAAAATATACATTCTTCTCAACATTACATGCAATATGTTCCAAGACAGCTCATCTGCTATGCCACAAATAAGCCACAATACTTTTAAAAAATCAAAATGATACCATCATTTCAGACCACAGTGGAATAAAAGTAGAAAGCAATTCCAACAGGAACTTTTTAAATTATACAAGTACATAGAAATTAAGCAATGTGTTCCTGAATAATCTTGGGGTCAATGGTGAAATCAAGAATGAAATTTAAAATTATATAAAAATGAATAATAATATTGAAAAAACTTATATTAAAAAAAAAACAAACCTCTGGGTTATACAGGAAGCAGTGCTAAGAAAGAAGTTTACATCATTAAATGCATACAGCCAAAAGAGAGAAAATCACTAGTTAAGAACCTAATATCACATTTCAAAGAAATGGAAAAATAAGAGTAAACCAAACTTAATGCTAAAAGAAGAAAGGAAATAACAAAGCTCAGAGCAGATCTAAATGAAATTGAAACTGTTAAAAAAATGCAAAGAATCATGAAATCAAGAAATAAAAAGTTGTTTTTGGAAAAAAATAAAAGCAAAATTGATAGATCACTAGCCACGTGAACCAAGAAAAGAAGAGAGGATTCAAGTAAGCCCAATCTTAAATGAGAAAGGAGACAATATTACTAGTGAGACCACAGAAACATAAGAAAAAAACAGCGATGATAAATATAATCATTTCTAAGCCCACAAACTAATAAATACAGAAGAATTGCATGAATTCCTGGAAACATCAATCTCCCAAACTTAAATCAGTAAGAAAGAGAAATCTAGATAAAACTAATAATAAGTAGTGAGATTGACTTAGTAACAAAACAAATCTCACAACAAAATCACGTACAGCACCAGATGGATTCACATCTGATGTTCTAGATAAAGAAAAACTTGTACCAATCTTACTGAAACTGCTACAAAAGATAGACAAGGGAAGGATCCTCCCTAACTCATTCTATGAATCCAGTATCACACTGATACAGAACCCAGGAAGGAACACAACAAGAAAAGAAACTACAGACAAATATACCTAACAAATATAGAAGCAAAAGTCCTCCAAAAAATTTAAGCAAACTGAATCCAAAATCTGTAAAAAAAAATCATACATCAAAATCAAGTGGTTTTTATCCCAGAAATACAGGATAATTTAACATACACAAGTCAGTAAATAGAATTAAACAAAAAGAAGTAAAAACAAAGAATTAAACAGATAAAAAGAATTAAAAACAAAAGCCATATGTTCATCTCAAGAAATATAGAAAAACATTCAATAAAACATCTAGCAAACATTACCTTATATCTAACATCCCTTTGTGGTAATAAGTGGGCATAGAAGAGCCACATCTCAAAATAATAAAAGGCAAATATGACAAACCCACAGCCAATGTATAAAAACTGCAACAAGACAAGGATGACCACTTTCACCATTTGTATTCAACACAATGGTCAGGAGAGAAAGAAATGAAGGGTATCCAAAATGGAAACGAGTAAGTCAAATTATCTGTATTTGTTGACAACTAGATCATATATCTTGCAAATCCCAAAGGCTCTCAGTTTTAGTAAATGAATTCAGCAAAGTCTCAGGATCCAATATTAATGTGCACAAATAAGAAGCCCTGCTATACAATGATTGTTACAACCTGAAAAATCAAGTCAAGAAATCATTCCCATTTGTATAGCTCCAAAAAAAAAAAAAAAAAAAAAGAGAAAAGAACTAGGAATATAATTAAACAAGGAAGTTAAAGATCTCTACGAAGAGAGAGATTTTGAGAAATCTCATTGAGATTTTGTAGTACTCTAGATGAAATCCTAGATACACAAACAAATGGAAAAATATCCCATGCTCGCAGATTAAAAAAATCAATATTTTTAAAATGACCATTTTGCCCAAGGCAATCTAAAAATTTAATGTAATTTATGTCAAAATATGTAGTGGCAATGTCATTTTTCACAGAAATAAAAAAAAAAAAATTCTAAAGTTCATATGGAATCAAAAAAGACCTGCACAGCCAGAGCAATCCTAAGCAAAAAGAACAAAAGTGTAGTCATCACATTACCTGACTTCAAATGATACTACAGAACTATAGGAAGCAAAACAGCATGGCGCTGGCATAAAAAGATCCACACCTAGATCATGGAACATAATTCAGAACCCAGAAAGAAAGCCATATACCTACAATCAACTGTCCTTCAACAAAGCAGATAAGAACATTCATCCTACTCAGGAAATTGTGTTGGATAAGTTGAAAATTTATATGAAGAAGTTAGAAGAATGAAACTAGACTTCTTTCCCTCACCATATATAAAAATTAAATCATGATGGATTAAAGACTTGAATGTAAGTCCTAAAATTATAAAAATTCTAGAGGAAAAATTATTCTGGTCATTGGTCTAGGAAAAAAAAATTATAACTAAGACCCCCAAAGTAATTTCAACGCAAAAAATATAAATAAATAGGACATAATTAAACTAAAAAGGTTATACACAGCAAAATAAATAATAAAGTTAATAGGCAACCTACAGATGGGTAGAAATTATTTGAAATCTATGCATTCAACAAAAGACTAATCCAGAATTCATGAGGAACTCAAAAACTCAGCAATAAAAAAATAAGCCAATTAGAAATGTGGGAAATGATATGAACAGGCATTCAGGCATTTTCAAAGGAAGTGGATGGAAAAAATGCCCATTATCACTTATCTCCAAGAAAATGTGAAGTAAACCACAACGTAATTTCACTTTACTTCAGTCAGAATTGCCATTTTAAAAAGGTGAAAAATAATAAATGTTGGCACAAACATGGTTTACAAGAGATTCTTATGCACTGTTTGTTGGTGGGAATATAATTTAGTACAGCCTCTATGGAGGTTTTGAGATTTCTCAAAAATTTTACGTGAGATAAATCATTCAATCCTCCAATCCCATTACTGAGTATATACCCAAAAGGGAAAGAAGTCATTATATCCAAGGATACCTGCACTGCTATATTTATTGGAGCACAGGCAATAAATGGCAAAGATGTGAAATTAATCTTGATATACATCCATGGGGGCTGGATAAAGAAAATTGGTATATATATACTAATATATACCATATATACCATGGAATATTACTCTATAGAGGGTGAAGATTAAACATCATACTTACTACAACAGCCACCAATATCATAACTCATCAGAGGAATTACTGAGAACAAGACATTCTCCTGGCAAGCCTGGAAATCTCTTATGACTTGGAAGGCGAGCCACCAAGAACTCAGTAATCCTGGAGGAGCAAAGTTCAGTCCTGTAGTAAGGCAAATGATAAACATTAAACATTTTATGGCAGTTCCTTGAAGGATTAGTGGAGAAAAATTGCATTTAGTATTTTGGAGATCATTTCCCTTACTACTCCTGAAGAACATTTCCTTGAGTACCTACTCTCTTGGCACCTATGAGATCACTTCCCTGAGCATGCGGCCCCTGTATGTCTTTTTTTAGTAATCTTTCTGCCCATTATGTATCTTCTCAATAAAAGAACTCTGCAAGAAGTGCTCGGTGCAATCTTGCACCTATGGTTACCCTCACCTCTTGCAGCGTGTACTGTCAATCTGGGTCTCAGGTGATCATTTATGCAGTCATGACATTACTCAGCCTTAAAAAATAATGACATCTTTTGCAGCAACTTGAATGGAATTGGAGGCCATTATCCTAAATGAAGTAACTCAGTAATGGAAAAATCAAACACCCATGTTCTCACTTGCAAGTGGGAGTAAATCTATGGGTCTGCATGATCAGACAGAATGTAATGAAAGACACTGAAGACTCCAGAGGTGGGAAGGAGTGAGGAGAAGGAGGGTGTACAGTAATGTACAGTAAACATATTCAAGTGATGGGTGCACTTAAAACTCAGACCAAACAGCTAAGAGAACAGCACTTTTACCCCCTAAATATATTGGAAAAAAAGAAAGAAACTTTTAAATCTTAAGAAAAGAATAAAACAGATTAAATAATCTCATTTATACCAAAAATATTCAGGTTTATAAACACATATGTGTGCATGTGAATACATAGAAAACTAGTTTGAACAGAATCATACAATGTGGTTAATATTGATTCTATCCAGAAAAAGCAAGAACATAGTAGAAGTGGTAGCTGGGGATGGGGATGAAAGTGTATTTAAACATTTTTACTTTATATATTTTATTATTCTTTAGATATACAAGGTAGACATAAAGTTCAAAAAATTTGAATTTTTTACGAACTTCGTGTCCACTCTTTACAGTCCTCATCTTGTTCATTTTTTATTTTCAATTTGAGTACAATTTATACTAACAATATCTATTTTATGATAGCCTTTAAGTAGACCAAATTGAAATGGAGCATAAAGAATGTGATAGTTATTTCCTTTCACCTGCAGGTGAGAAAATACATTTCAGACAGATGCAAAATACAAATACAGAGCTGGTTTTGATCCCAGAATAAGATTTCTCCATAAAGTCTCTCAACT
>CAUYQV010058224.1:0-33119 GCA_963574575.1 Galagoides demidoff
TTGAAGTGTGCTCCTCAATCTTCTCTCTTGGCTCTGCTCCAAACCATCAGCTAATTAGCTAAACTTCTGTCCTTTCAGCCTCCTTCTGGACAGGAGCTTCTGTAAAAAGCTGGCTGCGGTCCGCCATCTTGGCTCCGCCCCGCTTCCCCTGTATTCTTTGAAGGATAGCAACTGGATACCAACTCACACCATTTCCCAGCTCCTGGATGTCCTGGTGTCCTCTCTACAGATCTCACAGGGTGACAGAGGCTGCTGCAGAGACACTTGGGACCTCCAGGAACCAAACAGCTGAAGAGAAGGCCACAGCTCAAAGCTTAGAATAAGAGACAAATGCCAAAAATTTCAAATTGTATTGACCAAAGAGAAGCCACAATGAATAGGAGGGCAAATGGATACAGTATAACAAACATATCAGCAAAACATCTACAGCATGGGGGTATCATAATAACTGGATTCACGCAGACATGGCACTTTCTTATATATTAAAGAATAGATCTTGCAACACTTCCATTGCTCTTAATTGGCTTCATTGTTTATAGATCTTATCATATGAAGTGTGACAATTAAGTTTGCAAAGATATCCCAGAAAAAGTGCTACATATCTCATTGCTGTATATCACTACTGTTACCTTTGAAGTACTCCCCTTTGGAAGCTATGCATCTGACTACACCAGTGCCTGGTTCACCATTCAAAGTAATTACTTGGAATTCTTTTTCTAGAATGGCAATCAAAGCTATCATCATATTACCCTTGATGTCCTGAAAGTCATTGAAAGGTCTTCTTTTTAATATTTTCTTTTCCTTTGGGTAAAGAAAAATGTCACTGGGGCCAGATCACATGAAGAGGAAGGGTGTACCAATGCAGTTGTTTATGTACTGGCTAAAAATTTCCCTACAGACAGTGCTGTGTGAGCTGGTGCATTGTCATGTGCAAGAGCTACATGTTTCTCATGCCAAGATGTTTAGTTAAGATTCTCCTAACTATTTCTCTCTTAATGTTTACTTAGTCTCCTGTGCTTCTGACAGACAGCTGATGATTTTAACACAAAATTCAATAAATGTTTGCAATGTTTTCATCAGCTATGCTCCTTACTAGCCACCCTGACCTCTCTTCATTGTGATGCTTTTTCTCCTCTCAGAAAAATAATTATTCCACTTGTACACGGCCATTTTCTTCATGATAGTATCCACATAGAGTTGAACTAACATGTTCCTGATTTCACTTTTGCTGAATTTAAGATGAAATTTAATGTTTGTTCATTGCGCTAATTCAAGTTCCAACATTCTTGTGATGGCACACAAAAAACATACCACAATAATAGTGAACACACTCAGAAAAAAAACAGCCACACATCCACACAAACTGAGGAACAGTGATCTGCCAAGGTTATGAAACCTTACTGAGTTGTTTGTACAGTGCTGCAAACCTAAGTACAAGGCGGCAACTTCATGATCTCCATTGTAAGACCTGGTATGTACATATATATTTTCTATACACTTAACATTCTATATAAATTCTTTAGTTAGTATGTTTATCTGGTTAGGTCACTGATACTGATCCAATCCCTAAATACTGCCAGGAATGTCTAAAGTGGACAATATATATTTGTCAAATGAAAAAATGAAGTTCTTTCTATTAATGCAGTTTAAGAGAAATTTAATATGAACCCCAAATATAACTTTGTTTTTTTTCTAGATGCATTAAAAAGGAGCAAAGCAAGCAGAAAAATTAATCTTAATAATATGTAATATAACAAATTACTCAAATATCATAATTTAAACATATAATAAAAGAAAATATATTTATATAATTTTTAAATTTTAATTTCAGATTAATATGAGTGTCCAAATATGATGAATTACATTGTTTGCCTTTGTAAAGTTAGAGTTTGAATTGTAGTTCTGCCTTTCATTCAGAAAGTGTACCATGTATCCATATAATGTACCCAATGAATGGCAGTTTACCCAAGCTCTTCCACTTCCCCCACATTTAATTGAGTTATTCAATTTAATTGAGTTTTTCATATTTATGCTATTTTATTCATAGTAAGACTTCAAAATCTGTGTTTGAGATCTATCTGTGTATTTTAAAAACACAGATAAATCTCAATCCACACTATACCATTTCAAGTTTTCAATAACCATATGATTTTTCCCTTCATATAAATCATTTTGAGGATTCTTCTGTTGCAGAACAAAGGTGGGGTATCAGATAGGCCACTGAGTGCTCTTTGAGAAATGACAATTCTCATCTTGGAAGGGAATAACAAAATCGGGAAATAATTTTACTATTCTTCATCAGCACAAAAGGGCAGAGGGTTGGATAGCATGAGAAAATTCCCATAATAATATCAATGTGGGGGGTTTTCTTTGAAGAGTAAAATGAATAAATAGTCATGAGGTTGTTTACACCATACAATAACACAAAGCAACTTACCAGCATAAGGATGCTGTGGATGGCTTTGATTTCAGGAGAGGGCTGAGAAGAGAGGCTGGGCTTGTGGAGATGCTGGGCTCTCCTGTGGTGTCTGTGGAGGACACTGACCATGTAGAGGCTGGAGCAGACCATGAGGACCAAAAATAGGAGGTCTCGAATAACCATGATAGCCATGAATGAGTGTGATGGATGCTTTGTGGTCTTAGTTTGACAGTATATTTGAGAATACCCAGGACCAACAAGGGTAACATTGGTTCTGGCTACTATAGTTTCAATTGGGTGGATATAGACCAGCATGTTAAGAATCCAGAAGAACAGGAGAGAGGATAAAATACATGTAGTGAATTCAGACTTAACCCATGCCCATGCAGAGTTCCGGGGGCTAATTGTGATGGCTTGAGATGTACTCAGATGGGATGTAGCACAGATGGAAAAACCCCAAGTAACTCTGTTTACATACAAAATTGCTTTACAACTGACATCATCCATGGCATTTTTTACTCCAAAACAGGACATGCTGTGTGGTGTCAATGAGAACAAGATGCTCAAAACATTGACTAATGTCAGGTGCATGAAAATCAAATCAATGGGCTTCCTCAGGTGTGACTGAATGAAATATATATACACATAGAACACAAAGAGTAGTGAGTTCCCCATGAAACCAACACAAATTTGAAATATAAGGACAGACCCTAAAATTGTGCTAATTGGAATCATTATCATAATGATGTTTTAGATGATCTAATTAGGTAAGCCAGTCTTGAATACAAAATAAAATGATTATATGATAAAATTATAAGTATTCAAGCCAGTGGAAGAATATAATGATTGAGAATGTAGTATGAAGGAAGAGTATTGAAATGTCCAATTCCTCTGAATCTCAGGCCCAGATGTGGCATTTCCAGAAACTGACTTCCATGAAATCTTGGGAACCTTAGAGCAAGATGTGGGTATTATCCAGCAGGTTGAATTCAGATGCTAATACTCAGCATTACAGCATATCACCTGAAGGCCATGGCGGTCTATGTGAAAGAAAAAAATACGCATTTTTTACTTACTTTTTCTTCAGAGTACTACCAGATAGATTTTATCTTAAATACATGTTTTCTGTCTTCTAGGTGGAAATTTACAGATTGTGTATTTATTTTTTACAGCTTTATTGAGGTATGATTGACAAATAAGAGATTAGATATGTTTAAGGTTTAAAATAGTGTTTTAATGCCTTGTCTATATACCTTTGTGTAATGATTGCCACAATAAAGCTAATTTACCAGCAAAATAAAAAAAAAATCTGTAGGATTTGCTTCAGTGAAACTCTAGAAAAGATAAGAGGGGCAAAGAAATTTCCTAACTACAATACCCTGAAGCAATACTAAAGGGCAGGAAGAAAGAGGTAGGAAACACCAAACTCATGAGTAATATGGTCAAGAAAGTTGGTTTGTAGCAGGATTACTTGTGGAGATGACTTACAAGCTGCTTGTTTTGAAGAAGCTGCAGAAAAGAGCAGAACAATTGGCTGGGCCATTGTTGCATTATCAGGCAGATAGGTACAGCCTGCTGAGAGCTTCTGTGTCTGTCATTGGGTCTGAATGACAACAACATTTACAGGATTAATGGTTTCTGCCTCACTCTTATCTTTTCAAACTCACTGTGTAACTAAACCCAGAAATTTGGAAGGAAGGGTATTCTGAGAAGTATGACTCTCAGAATAAGGACAGAGAGAGGGTCAAGTCAACCAATTGAAATGAAACACAGTTCACTCATTTGTCTCTTTTGATGGAAAAGTTGGTATCCCTTTTCACACCCATTGTTAATGTGGCATCTTGACCTACTCCTATTCCCTTCATGTAAAGATAATAGGAAAACTATGCTTCCAAATGTCATGGTATAATCTCTCCATGAATTGAAATCTCAAAAACCAAGTTCATAGGACTGAATTTATGTGATGTTTGTTCATCTTAAAAGTTACAATATCTTATAAATTAAATTCTGAAATGTGCACATTTTCTGATGATGCTACAAAACTATAGTAATATAAACACTATGACACTGGCATAAAAATAGACTTGTTGAACAATGGAATAGAATAGATATCCCAGGGATGAACTCACACAGCATGGGCAACTAATCTTTGACCCACTCACCAAGAATGCATGATATTGAATCTCCAACAATTAAAAAGAAAGAATGCACAGTATTGAAGGTATACTCTCTTCAAAAACTTGTGTTGGCTAAACTGGATGTCCACTTGCAAAAGAATGCTACTGGACTTTTACGCAATACCATACAGAAAAACCAAGTCTTTAATCAAGGATTAAAGACACAGATGAAAGACATTGTAAAATTCCCAGATGAACTAATATTGATATGGGCAATGATTTTTCAATATGACACCGAAAGCACAGACAACCATCACCACAACAAATAAGTGGAACTATGTGAAAGTAAAAATCTTCTGCACAGCAAAGCAAACAGAAGCTCCTAATTCTGAAGAAGCTGCAGAATGAACACAATGGAAAGGCACCCTGTAGAATGGGAGAAGATATTTGCAATTCATATATTACATAGGTGGTTAATATCCAAAATATACATAAGGAACTCGTGCAACTTAGTGGCAAAAACCAAATAAACTAATAAAAAATAGGCAAAAGACATAAATAGAAATTTTTTTGAAGAAGACATTTGAATGGGCTAAATATTCAAAGGTCCTCAAAACCATTAATCATCAGGGAAATGGAAGTCACAATGACAATGAGATATCACCTCACACTGCAGATGGTTATTATGAAAAAGACAGATGACAAGTATTTGAAGGGCGTAAATAAGAGGAAACACCTGTACAATGTTGGTAGGAAAAAAACTTAGAATGGCCCTTCTGCAAAACTCTATGTAGTTTCCTCAAAAAATTAAAGCTTCAACTAAAATATGATCTGGCAATATCAGATCTTGGCATATGTCCCAAGTAACTAAAATGAGTATTTCAAAGTGATATCTGTGCACCTGTGTTCATTGCAGCCTTATTTATAACAGCAAAGATATGGAACATACCACGTTCCTCAGTGGGCTAATGGATATGGAAAATACACACACACACACAAAATGGACTATAATTTGCTGGGAAACGAAGGAAATCCTGGCATTTGTGGCAGCACAAATGTACCTAAAGGACATTATGTTGAATAATATAAGCCAGACACAGAAGGCAAAATACTCTATTTCATTTCAGTGTGGTATTTAACCATGTCCAACTCAGAGAAACAGGGTGTAGAGTGGAGGTTGCCAGGTCCTGAGGTGTGGAAAAAATGAGGCAATGTTAGTCAAAAGCACAAACTGTCACTTATAAGATGAATAAGTTCTAGACGTCCACAGTAATGTATGGTGATGCTGTGTTAGGTACTTCACATTTTCTAACAAAGTAGATCGGAAGTGCTCTACACACACAAATGTAACTATGTGAAGGGATGGCTATGCTAACTAACTGGTTTTCTTTAATCATTTCACAATTGGTCATCATGTTATACACTTTCACAGTAACATGTTTTATTTGTGAATCACATCTCAATAAAACCAGAAAAAGATTTTTGAAAGAAAAGGGACTAAACACACCAAGCAAAGGGCAGAGAATTCAAAACCAAAAATTTCTACACCACAGTCATGTTGAATACAGTCACATTTTAAATACAAAGACACATATAAGTCTAAAGTAATAAAATATAAAAAGCCATACTTTGCAAATGTAAACAGAAGAAAAGAGGAGTAACGACATGAATTCCTGACAGGATAGACTTATAGACTGTTATGTGTTTCTTATAAGATACAGGTTCATGTCCAGAGAAGATGACATGGAAAGGTAAAAAATAAAAATGGGAAGTGACATCTTTGTATAAGCTAATCAACAGAAAGCTGGTCCACTCTCAATAAATACACATATCATCAGTATAGATAATGTAAAAGCCTAGAATTATTAAAACACATAAGAAAATGAACCACTGATTTGAGATATAGTAACCAATGTCTTTCATTAACTAACAGAACCAGCAGACAAAATATCAATCTGGAAACAAAAAATTTGAGCAATTTAATTCATACTGTTGACCCCACTGCTATAAGACCAAATTACACAGTCACTATAAAATACCCATTTTTCGGCCGGGCGTGGTGGCGCACGCCTGTTGTCCCAGTGCTATAGGAGGCCGAGGCGGGTGGATCACCTGTGCTCAGAGGTTCGAGACCAGCTAAGAGCCCCCTGAGCCAGTTGAGCCAGAGTGAGACCCCGTCTCTACTACAACAGCAACAGGACAACGAGACAGCCGGACCTTGTGATCCCAACTACACCGGGGGACAAGAAAACACTACAGGAGGAAGAAGTAATAAAAAAAAACTTTTTTAAAAAAAAACCTTCAAAGTAATAAGTTGAAATAAATGAGTTGAAATAAAAAAAAATACCCATTTTTCCTTCTCAGGCACATGTGAAACTAGTACTAATTGTAGTCCTACAGCAAATACTGACATGAGTGTCAACAAGATTCAAGAGTATAAGTTAACACAACAAAGTGTCTAATAAATCAATGGATAAATAATGAAACAAGAATAAAACTGGTATCTCCATACTTTCCAAACTAAAGCACTTCTTAGTCACCATGTACAGGAAATGCTGCATTAGGAAAATGAATATGGAATGTCCATTACAGAAATAAATGTGAAACGAAGACTAGATAACCTTTACAGAAACCAATGGCTGTCTAAAAGCAATAGCAAAGTGAATTAAAATGAAATAGAGGGAATTGATATAGGCAAAGGCAGAATAATAGAAAAGAACCCAAAATGAAGGCGAAAAGAGTCAAAATGAGTTTCTAGAAAAAGATTAAAATGAATAAACTTGGGTGAGTCTGTACCAATGCTCAAGGGAAGGCACCAATAATATCAGGATTAAAATGTTACAGAGAGGGCATTTGAGAGCTGTAAATTTTTCTTTCTTTCTTTCTTTTTTTTGTGACAGAGTTTCACTATGCCACCCTCAGTAGAGCACCCAGCTCACAGCAACCTCAAACTCTTAGGCTTAAGTGATTCTCTTGTCTCAGCCTCCCAACTTGAACAACAGGCGCCTACTACAATGCCTGGCTAGTTTTTTTTGATGCAGATGTCATTGTTGTTTAGCTGGCTGGGGAGGATTTGATCCCACCAGCCTGGGTGTATGTGGCCAGCACACTACCCACTGAGCTACAGGTAACCCCCAGAGCTGCAAATATTTTTAAAGAGATTATATTGTGCTTGACTATGCCAACACATTTGGAAGGTTAAGTGATTTGGACTAATTCCTGGAAGACTCAACGTGCCAAAAAAGATAACAGAATTGTTATCCAGTAATGGCCAGAATAATTCTGCAAAAAGTTCTGAAGAAGGCTGAAAGGATGAAGTTTGCCACATATACCACATACAAACCATATTGTATGGTTAGGAAAAAAGAGCATTTTGTTGTAACCACATAATCAAGTTAGAACAATCTTGAGAATAAAATTCATTTTATGAAAAGTCTTATGATAAGTCTATATATTTTATGCACCTAGCTAATAATAGTAATCCACACCAAATAATTGTAAACATGAATTCCACACTACAGAAAAAGCAAGGCATGAAGAGATTATTTCAAACATGCAAGGTGAATTTAAAGGAAGCTTCACCCATATGATTAGCCACAGCAATAGATTAAAAGAGAAAATCAATAATCATTTCAACAGATGAAACAAAATTATGTAATAAATTTCAACATATACCTATGCTTGGAACGTTAATTATATAGAAACAGAAACTCCTAACCCTGATTTAAAGAAAATATCTTCAGTGTCAACAGTATCATACTAATGATTAAATGTTGAAAGATTTTCCTTTCAGATTGGCTGTGAGTAAAAATATCTTTTCTCATCAGTTCTATTCCTCATGTTTTGTGGATGAGTTTTATTATAAAGAAAGAAAATAAAATTAACAATAATTGGAATAAAAGTATCATCATTTTTTATAATTGAAAGCTCGTGTAAATTTAAAGAACTATAGTGTTGACTAAACTACAGTATTTGAATTATCAGTGGTACTTCCAAGTTTAGTGAGAAAACAGTCGGTATAAAAATCATTTGGATTTCTACATTACAGCATAACAATGCTTAAAACACAATTTAGAGAATGATGTCATTTAAATGGCATAAAATATGGTGAAGCTAGGAGTTAGTTTATGTTAAAATGTATAAAATCTCTATTTTGTATTAATTAATCTAAATGTGACTAAAGTATTTTGAAATTACAATGAGCATACATTGATTTGAAAGAAAGGGTATTATCTGAAAAACATAATGATGCTAGGAAAACAAATTAATAATAACAGTAGAGTAGAAAAGAGAGGTAGAAAATGAAACTAGAATTATTACAAATGTAGATAAATCCCAATTCATGTTCTGAGGATAAAGAAACCATAGAGCATGATACATCTACTTGAACATGTAGAATCTAGTAGAATTTTCAAGTACTCTTAAGAATAAACCAACAGGTCAAAATACAGTAAAGAAAGTGTGACATTGCTCTAAAATAAAGTTCTATTGCAAACAAGCTCAGATTATGCTGTTAGACATACTGAAACATGAAAGAAATCAAAGGTTGAAGAAAGTGAAAGCCAATATATGGAAGAAAAGAGAAAGAGGGACAATACAAATAAGAAAGAACAAAATACATGTATATCATAATTGTAAATATATTGAGAAATCTGAAAACAATATGAAGTCTCTGTTAGAAAGCATAAGGGGACAGGAACATTGAAAAGGTTTTATACCTCCCTGTTGGTGACAAGACTGAGTGTGCAGAATCCTCAGTAAGGGCAGGCGGTTTCCTTGAGGCACAGAGGCATCTTGGAAGGTCTGGGTCTGACCAGCAATAACTGTGTATCATGGATGGATGGCAGGAATTCTCCTCCCTGTGGACATCCATCACCTGTGCTCTTCTGCTTCAATTACCTTGTTCCCAGAGGAACACCAAGTCACTCTCCCATTTGCAAACTGATTCTCCTGATAAATAATTTAGGTACATTAATCAAGAATTATAATTCACTGTGTGAGAGTGTACGCTTTCCCAAGTTGAACTACATCTGAAAGTGAACTTCAGCATCAAGGAAGTCATTAAAAGTTAGTTTTCCCTCAGCTGGTGGGAATTACCAGGTCCTTTATCTACCCTGACCACAGAGAAGGGCCCCAGAGAACACACTCACTTTTCCTCAAGGTGTGTTTTAACATCCTTCTTAGAGCTCAGGTACAATGGAAGACTGTGAGTTTTCCTGTCACTGAACCTTCTCTAGTGTCACACAGGATTTAACAAATGACGTTTTCTGGGGAATATTTTTTCTCATTTTAAAATTGTTTGACATCATACAAAAATTAAAATTGCTGCCCCAAAGTTTTACCTTTAAATATATTCTACATCTCTGTTATATAATGCAAAATAAGATTAAGAAAACATATATTTCTGTACCATGTAACTCAATTAATGACGTATTGTCAATAGCTCTGAAAACTTAAACCACTTGCATGTAAAATTAACATATTCCTTTCTTTCCTTCAAGCTTAAAGACTCCTGAATGTTTCATATATTGCCCTTTCTTTGGCATTTTACACCTTTGTGGGTTGTGATTTTAGAAGTATGTAATGCTCAAGTTTCTGTGGATTTCATTTTCTATGTATTGTATTGTATTTTTATCACATGTTGATTTTTGTCTTCAAAAATATTTTTGTAACTACAGGAGGTTACATTTGAAACTCCAGTTACGTTATTTTTCTGCTGCATTCCATCATATTGTATTGTATTATTGCCAGGCCTCCAAATCTGCACTTTGAAGTATCATGGCACTGCATGCAGGGCCTCTGTGGTTCATGGGAATAAAGTTTGAGCTACCAAATTTCCACTTGCATAGACAACAGTAATTCACAGACAACAAACACTGGATAAACATGGATGTTGGAGCTATCTGACATAGCCTTGGGCACTAATGCCATGGCCAAAACAGAATTAAGAAAACCTTGGCTAAGTGTTGAGTTCCTTTGGAACCAAACATCATGCACCATGGAAATAATTTCTTAAAATAATACTCAGACATGGCATAATGTGTAAGAAATCTTTCTGATGGGTGATGATCCTCAGATGAGCCCAAATTTCATGTTGATATCTGACCACCAATGTGGTGGTATCAGAAGGTGGAGTGATTTGGGAGGTAATGAAGTCACCATGTGAGCAGAGTGGTGTTAGTGCCCCAGACAGTTGTCTTTCACCTTTCCCAAAAGAAGATACAGTGAGTTTCTGTAGACACCAAACTGAACCTGAAAAATAAGACATTAGCATTTGTGATGGATCAGGTAGAGGTCAATTAAGACTTTGTATAATCATTAGGGAAGAATTTATGCTAAAATCCATTACTGTAGAAAGTGTTATTATTCCAGTTACTGAGCACCCTTGGGAGGGCTGCTATTGTTATTTTTCTGATATGGGTTCAGGTTATATGGGGGTGTCCACTGTGAAAATTCATGGAATGGTATAATTGTCTACACATTTGTTGCATTTTCTATAAGATATAAAGTAAAACTCAATTGACATAGTTGAAGGAGGGCATGGCAAATGCTGAAACCTGAATTGGATTTTGAAGATCAATCAGAGAAATTTCCTAATTGTATTTTTTTTAAGAATTTTTTTTTTAATTGATATCTGTATACATTAATGCAAACATGGGGTACATTGTGCTGTTTTCATATACAATTTGAAACACTTTCATCAAGCTGGTTTACATAAATTTCATGTCATTTGCTTAATCATTGTATCAACACATTTATATTCTAGTTCTAGAAAAGTTCACTTGTACCCTTGTTAGACAGACATATAGGTGATCTTTCCCGTCACCCTCCCACCACCCATCTGAGCTTCTCCCCTCCCCTTCCCCACCCCCTCCCCATATTTTTGGTCTAGAATTAAGTTGTATCTTTTGCTTGAGAGCTATAGATTAGTTTCATAAAAGGGCTGTGTACATTGGATACTTTTTCTTGGATTCCTGAGATACTTTGCTAAGAAGCACATTTTCCAGTTCCATCCATGTAAACATGAAGGAGGTAAAGTCTCCGTTTTTCTTTAGGGCTGCATAGTATTTCGTGGTGTACATATACCACAGTTTATTGATCCATTTGTGGATTGATGGACACTTGGGCTTCTTCCATGATCTGGCAATTATGAATTGGGCTGCAATAAACACATTACAATAAAGATGTTTGTATCAGAATGTTTATTGCAGCCCAATTCATAATTGCAAGAAGGGATTTTTCTAACTCACATTAGGGCTCCATGCTGTGTCCCTGGGCTTGGGCATTCCTGACTGCAGCATATTTGAAAGGGGACCTCAAGAAGTGGTTGAGGACAAGCAGTGGAAGTTTCTGAGGCTCCCGTTGGCCCCCTAGATGGAGTGACCATTCCTAGAGTGAAGATGTGCCAGGCAGCAAAGAAGGTGAAGTATTTCCTGTGACGTGGAAAAAGGTAGACTGTGGTGTTCCAGCCTACTCGGGCTGCCATAGCAGAATGCCCAGAGAATACCTCACACCGCGCTGTCAGACGTCAGGCTGGAGGGGCTGGAAGTCCAAGCAGGGTGCCCACTGGGCTAGTTCCAGTGCGGCCTCTCTTCCTGTCTTGCGAACTGCCGTCCTCTTGCTGTGTCTTCACAGGGCTTTTCTATAGGATCAGAGGCTCATCCTTATGACCTCATTTAACCTTAATTATCTCCTTAAAGGCCTTGTCTCCAAAAACAGTTGTATTTGGGGGGAGACACAATTTAGTCCATAAGAGGAGAGAATGCCTGTGATTCTGCAATTGTTTTGGTATGAATTGTGTGTGTAGGTGGGGGGCAGAGACAGAAGGAGGGGAGAGAGATCCCAACTGGACTGCAAGCTTCTGAAGCAAGACCTGTATTTAAAAGTCATTTTTTACCCACATCCTCTAAGTCTTCCCAACCCGTCACTGCAGTGCCAAACACTGGGCTCTCTGGCTGTTAGGTATTAGATATAATGCTTCCTGATGCACATGTGCAGGAGAGAGAGGAGAAAGAGGAGCAGTGGGTAGAGCCAACACCAGACTCCTCTGAGCGACTCTATCCAATGGAGATGGGATTGGTCTGGCTGGAGGGAGTGCTCCCAACAGCTCGCTCTGGGGAACGGGATGGAATTTTTAGAAGGGAAGTGAATTCTAATTTCAGTCCATTCTCATTTCAATTTCGTTTTGTTAAATAACATTATTTATTCAGTAACCTTTGGAATTCACATGCTTTATATTTAATGGGTCCAATTATACTCTTTCTGGCACATCTGTGAAACGTGCCATTTCACCATTTGAACATTTGTTTGACGCGATCTCAGATGTTATATTTATTATTCTATAGAGTAATGTGCTTTAATAGCCCCAAACTCCAACGACAAGAAGGATTAGCAGAGCAATAAGCTTTTATCTGTTAGTGTAACTCTAGAATTGCCATCCACGAGAGGCCCTGAAGGCAGCAGACCTTTTATTTATTCAAAGACTTAAAAAAAGTAAAAGTAGCTTGTTTTTCCTTATGGTAAAAATAACATTTAAAAAAGTGTAAACAGACCGGATGGGTGGCTTACGCCTGTAATCCTAGCACTCGGGGAGGTCAAGGCAGGTGGATTGCCTGAGCTCACAGGTTCGAGACTAGCCTGAGCCAGAGGGAGACCTCATCTCTAAAAAATAGCCTGGTGTTGTGGTGGGCGCCTGTCTTAGCTACTTGGGAGGCTGAGACAAGAGAATCACTGGAGCCCAAGAGTTTGAGGTTGCTGTGAGTTATGATGCCGCAGCACTCTAGGGAGGGTGACCAAGTGTGACTCTGTCTCAAAAAAAGAAAAAAAGTGTAAACAATGAAGAAAGAGGTGAAAATAGAGAAATCACCCACAATCCTAATATGCAGGGATAGTCTCTAGAAGATTGAGTATGTTTGTATTTGATTTTATTCCTGAGCTCACTCCCATGTTTGTGGGTGCCTATCCCACTCCCTTCCATAATGGGACTGTACTAGGTATCCTATTTCCTTTTCTTCACGTTTAAAAACCTTTCATCATAAAAATTTTCAGACACATACTAAAATGGACTGAATACTAGATAGAATCATTGTTTGTGGCCCTCTTATTTCTTCTCTACCCCCAATTTACTAACCTAAATTATTTTGAAAAAAATCCTAGCCATCCTAGCATTTTATCAGGAAATATCTCAGTATGTGCCTCTCAAAGATAAAGACTCTTAAAAAAGGACTATTCCTTTCACACCTCATCAGTTAACAGCAAAATCTTCATAACCTCAAATATCCAATCACTGATAAAATTTCTGTAATTGTCTATATATATATTTTTCAGTTTATTTGAATCCGGATCAATTGGTTCCTTTGATTGATACGTCTCTTAAACTTTTTGAATCTGTAAGCTCTTCTATTCTCCCTGTATGATTTACTTGATGAAGAAACCCAAGTCATTCATTCTATAGAGTTTCTCAGACTGGAACATGCTGATTGCTACCCTGTGGTGCTGATTGTAATGTTCTTCTGTCCTGTGTAGTTCCTGTGAGTTACTGGTTAGATCTAAAAGCTTGATGAGATTCAGGTTCTATTTTTCTTGCTCAGATCTCCTTCATAAAGGGTGTTTTGTGCATCATGTCCAGTCTCCTTTATGTTACTTAGGTTGTATCTACATCAATCAATTCATAAGAAGGTATAAAATGGTGGTACTGGAATCCTATCGTATCTATTTTGTTTGTACATTAGAATACTTCTGTAAAAATAAAATTTTCCACATCAACTATTTGTTTGCCCAGAGGCATAATTTACATAGGAAGGGCAGGATAAATAATTCTTTTTCTTTATGTACAAGTTTTCAAAATAATGATTGGTTTCTCATCATCCCACAAAAATGAACCATGTTTCTTCCTCTGTCTTTTGTTTTTTGGATCATTATTAACTCATGAATTTAAACATATTTGATATGTTTTAATAAACCTTGTTCTGTAAGCATAATATTAAATATCTTTGTATGCCACTCTACTTCCCACAGTCAGTTTTAAGGGTTGCACGATTTTCTCTTAGGTGAGCATGTTAGAATTTTCCTTAACCATTTCTTATTGTTGGGTATTTATGGTCTACTTCTTTTGATTTTGCATTTCTGCTCTAATTCAGTCGTGCTTCTACAAATATTTTTTTTCCTGAAGAAAGGTAGTACTTTCTCTAATATTATTTGAAAAGATGAAATTAGTAGATTAATTTTTAATGATGACCATGATATGAAAAGGAGTCTGGTTAGTCGAAAGGCCTTCTTATTGAAGCCTGAAAGATATTTTCTACTTTACCTACTTAAAATATTCATATCATTAGTGAGGGAAAATATCTCCTTTTTCCCCTCAAGGTATGAATAAGTTCTTCATCAAGGACAAAAGATGATACTGTGAATTAAGCTAAAATAGTAATTATAAGTAAAAAACAATAGTAGCAAGATACCTTTTGCTATTTCTGTTTGCTCACACTTTTTCACTTTTTTTTTGCAGTTTTTGGCCAGGGCTGGGTTTGAACCCTCCACCTCCAGCATATGGGGCCAGCCCCTTACTCCTTGAGCCACAGGCAATGCCTATCCCACTTTTTCACTTTTAAAAATAAATGTCTAGCTTGAGAGGCACCACAGTTACCTTTGGTAATTCTCTCTAATGGCAGCAACCATCAGATGTATAAGTAAATTTGTGTCTTGATATCAGATGAGTGCCAGCTACAAGTCAGGTGACCATTCCTCCAGAGGTATCTGGACAGCCCCAGTGCATGCCTTGTTTTGAAGTTATTATTAATAACGTCCCCATTACTCTCAGAAGAGTCCTGATTTGACAATAAATAATACGATCATCCTAGACTTTAACATTCCTGTTTTCCTTTTATTTATGTCCCATGAGTTCCTCATGTCCCTTATTTCAACTTCCTCGAAGAGGATGTCAAGGAATAACCTTCTTCCCAACCCATCCGGACCTCCTCCTTTCCCACAATTCCCTGGCCATACTTACTTTTCCCTTTTTGTGACTCATTTTTATTACTTTTCACTCCCCCATTTTTTTTTTTTTTTATTATAGTGCCCATCCACAGGACGTGAAGCAGTCCCTGTGTACCAGAGCTCTGAACAGAATTTGGTCCAGGTGGGAATGCTGAGGCCAGAAGGGGCATTGTCTGGGCCAGGTCCACACTGCTAGCTGGTAGCAGAGCAGGACAGGGGCCTGGTCTGCAATTTCTCTGCCAACTGACCCCAGCTAATTAGTCCTTCTCATAGTTTCCACAGCCTTTGGCAAGTTTGGTGTTTTGAGGAAGGCAGATCATTACCTCTCTTTCCTCCACTTTGCTATCATGTCTTGAATTAGAATGAAAACAAGTCTCAGATCCAATTCTGCCCCAAATGCTGCATTTATTTCCAAACTACATTTATTGGAAGCAGGCAGAGTTCTGCAGTCTCTTTTTTTAAGTTCAGGTCAAGTCCACACCCAATTCCTAGGTTCTTTGATATGTGTCTTGTATGAAAGGTCCACTTGGAGGCACAGGCAACAGTATTCTGATGGTAGAAACTGGCAACTATTTAACTGGGTCAGAGGACAGAACCCTATGTGAAGCTGATTTTGGTGGGAGAACACACTCTAGACCTGGCACATTCTTCCATAGGTGAAGCCTGTTGACAGATTATTTCTTATATTTCATTTTTGCAAGGTCAGGAATGCCTTCAGTCTTTGAAGCCAACCATATTCTTTGAATTCCATGCACTTAACCAATAAAGATGTATTTTTATCATTGTAAAATTGCAGGCCTGTGAATTGCAGGCCTGCAATTTATTCCTTTCCTTTGAACAGGGGTTCTGGGATACCTCTAGGAAAGAAAGAAGGAAGGGAATGTGGTTAAATTTCTTGTAAACATGCTGATAATAGACTTCCTGGCAAGCCACTAATGGTAACTCTAATGGTAACTGATGGTAGCTAACAGGAGCGTCCTCACCTGTGGAATACTTTTTAGCTGGATGTACCTGGTCTTCACAGGATTGCTTATGGTAAGTATCTTAGCTTGTTCAGACTACTATAACAAATTACCATAGACTGAGTGGCATGAACAACATTTATTTCTGGACATTCTGGAGGCTGACAAATTCAAGATCAAGGTGCTAGCAGGTTTGGTGTCAGATGGGGGCCTTCTGCTTTACAGAAGGCTATCTTTGTGTTATAACCTCACCTGGAATAGAGAGGAAGTGAGCTCTCATGTCTCCCTATAAAGGCATGAATTATAATACATTCGTGAAGTCTTTCCCCTTATGACCTAATCTCCCAAAGGCCCATTTCCTAATAATATAACATTAAGGGTTAGAATTTCAATATTTGAATTGGAGAGTAAATGTCAACATTAGGTTCATAATAGTAAAAGATTTGGAGTCTTTGTATAAATACTTGGAAATTGTAAAGTATTGGAATAGTAAAAGATTTGGAAAATCTTTGTATAAATACTTTGGAAATTGTAAAGTATTGGAATAGTAAAAGATTTGGAGTCTTTGTGCATAAATACTTGGAAAATGTCATATAAGCTCTGCAACTATTTAAGTCTAAAAATGGAGATGTTTTATGACCCATCCAGCTTCCTTTTGTGTGAGTGACGCAGCCACGTGGGATTCTCAGAGACTACAAAGTGCGTGCTGAGGGGGCAAGAAAGGATGTGAGAGTATGACGGGTGTCCTAGACTTCGTTTTGCCTTATCTGTGCCTCACAATTACTTGCATCCTTGAAATTATTAATCTTGTTAATAAGATCTCTGATTCTTGTGAGTCTTATTTACGAGTCTGATACTTTGTCAATGTCTCAACTCTTGTGTTAACCAATATACTCTCTGCTACAGATACGGATGAAAACATCTGAATGGCAAGACCTTACCGCTGGAGTGTGGATTTATGATTAGATGATCCAAATGTTATTAAACCACTCCTAGGTATAGAGTGAAAAGATTCCGGGACCAATTAATTTTGTGAACTCATCCCCAGAAAAAGTGCTACATATCTCATTACTGGTTATCACTACAGTCACCAGACGGCCAACGGGAGTACTTCGAAGGTGACTGTAGTGACATTCAGCAATGAGGTATGTAGCACTTCTGAGATGAGTTCATGACCTTATACTTGTATATACCATGCTGTTCATACTGAGATATTTTAACATGTATAACGGATGAAATAATATCACCAACGCAGCATTATTTCTTCTCTGGTTACTAGTGATGGCTATTAACCAATCAATGATACCAGTAGAGTTAGCTGTAACTGCTGATTGTTTTGTGATTGTGATGTTCTGATCACTTTTTACATGTGTCAGCTCCAGCTCCATAAACTTGGGAGGTCTCTGGTCTCATTTTACACGTGAGGAAATGAAGTTTTAGAGAGTTTAAGTAACTTGCTCAAAGTTACATCACAATGTAACCTCCATCTTGTCGTACCTAAAGCCTTTGGATCTATTGCAAACTGAACTGCCCTCAACTTTTGACACAAGGGACTAGAGTGAACGGGAACTTCTGTTTCCAGTGGTGTTAATATTAGGGTGACTTTACGTGAATCATCTTTGGCTTAAGTCATGTTTCACTGACTTTTCCTCTGGGAGCGGTAATATGATTAATAGTGGTTTCAAATCTGTTTTTAAAAATTCAAAGTGATTGTCATATACTGAGCATTTTTATCCTGTCAAACCCAGTGAACTGTGGACTTACCTACATGACATTTCAGTAGAAATTTTAAGGGTTGAGATCAGAGCAATTAGGTAATACAGCTAGAACAGTCATAATATATTAACAGAGGAGATGATTCACCCCAAATTCTCCTTTCCAGCTCCTGTGACCTTGGCAACTTTCTTTGCCTGCTGGGTATAGGGAGGAGCCGAGTTGAGGCTCCTGGTGAAATGCCTTGCACAGTGCCTGTGTGAATGGTGCTCATGACTGTGATTCTGGGGGTTCACTTTGGATGTAAGGTGCATGAGTGCACATGGACAGCTGTAGTATCTGCTACTGGATGGTCCTAACACCTGTCACTAGAATGTGCACTCTGTGGGGCAGGAGGTTCTTATAGTTCCCGCCGGATTTCCAGAACTCAGAATACAGCCTGCCATGGGGCTGGTACACAATAAATTTTTGGCTAATGGCTCATCTTCCCATGTAGGTATTTTGTTATGTGATGAATATTTGTGTCTCCCAAAATTCATGTTGGAGCCCTAACCCCTAAGATGATAGTATTAGGAGGAGGGGGGTCTTTGGGAGGTGATTAGGTACAGATGAGATCCTGAGGGTTGGATTAGCGCCCTGGTAGAAATAGGAGGAGACACAAGAGACTCTCTTCTCTTTCTGCCTTCTCCCCCCGCCCGTCCCCTCTTCTGCCCTCCCCTTCCCTCTCTCTCGTTTTCTCTCTAAGTGGGCACTGAGGAGGACACACTGAGAAGGCACCATCTGTAAACCAGGAAAAGGGCCCTTACCAGGCACCAGATTTGGTGGTGCCTGGAACTTGAACTTCAGCTTCTAAAAGTGTGAGAAATACATTTCTATTCTCTAATCCATTCAGTCTGTGGTGTTCTGTTACAGTAGCCCAAGCAGACTAAGGTAGGTCTTGAATATCAGAATGTTTTCACTACACTCGGTTCAGCCCATGGGGACGGACTGGACTTTGTTCCATCTGTTTCCCCGTGTGTGTTAATCTCGTCATCCAAACGAGACAGCAGACATCTCAAGGGCAGCACTCCCCCAGGTCTAACCCCCACTTTGAGCACACTAGCAGAGTGCTCAGGATGTGTGAATGCCTTGCCTCAGGGATGTACCGGCAGAATGGAGTTGTGTGTGCAGCTGCCTCAGCTTTGCTGGAAGAAGACCAGCTCCAGGTGGGGTGAGTGACCTGACCTTGCTCCAGTTAAATAGCAGTTCTCCTTCCCTTCCTCTGTCCACCTTCCATTCCTTAATTTGCAGCCTATGCAGTGGGGAGAGAGGGTGGAGAAAGTAAAACCAGTAATGAGTGTGCTTTATGTTCCCGAGGTGTCGGGGAATATGATAGGAAAGGCTTGGTCCTCAGCTGGTGGTCTGTGCCCACATGTCGCAAAGCAGCCTGTGGCTTCCTGCAATGGCCTTTCTAGCTCGGAGGGAACAAGTGAGGAAGAGAGTGTTGTGTTGCATTTGTTTTTAAAACTGCAAAGGGCAGAGCTCTGGGAGGTGGAACAAGAGACTCCCAGCTTTCCTAAACCTCTCTCTCTTTGCCCCCACTTTCCGGGACCTTGAACTCTGAGTCACTAGCTTTTGGATCACAGACCTGTGTTGTTACTAGCTCTTGTTTATAGCAGTGACAAAGGCCATACAATCTATTCTCCAAACATGGATGTCCCCACCAATGACTGTCTCCCCACTTCCAGAGTTTTCCCTTAGCCAATTGGGAAAGAAGAAAATCTTTCCTATGGGGTTCCAGGGACTTGGTTCTTCTAACTGATGTTTTGCTGAGGACCAACTTTGGGGATACAGTGGTGAACAAGACGTCTCATGGTGGTCTCATCTCGTGGTGCTCAGTCTAATGAGTGTGTGGGGGATCTGGAGGATCAGCGGTGGCCACATGGGGCATTAAGTGCAACGAGACACAGGTGGCTCAGCTCCCTGGGGATGGGTGAGGTGGGACATGGGGGGCAGGCCCTCTTGCTCTAGGACTGTCCCTGGGGGTGGCAGTGTTTCTCCATTAGCCTTTGGGAAGGGGAGATACAGAGGCAGCATAAAACCAGTTCCTTTTGAAGAAACGTACACTTGGTTGGGGAGTAAGATACGCAGACTTGTGACTCGGACTGTTGTCATGTAGTACATCCTGTGAGTACCTCGGGATTGCAGCAGTTGAGGTGGGGCAGGCAGGTGGGAATAAGAAAGTTTAGGAAGGGCTCAGGAGGAAAAGAGCCAAGTTTTGGAGAGAGACTTGAATTCCGATCTGACCACAATGCTGGACTCACAATACGACTGCAGTGAGATGGCTGTCCTCCTCCCCCCACCCCAGTAGCAGTGACACTGTTGAGCACTTGGTCCCTGGGACCCGGTTAGGCCCTCCACACACATTACTGTGAATCTTCTAAGCAACACTGGAAGGTGTAAGTCATTATCTCCAGTTTATGGTCAAGGCCCAGCCAAATTTTAGCCAGTCATCAAGCCGAAAGTAATAAGTAGGGTTTATTTTTCTTTCGGGAGTTGCCTGTTTCATCTTTATTATTTTTTTATTTAAATAGATTTAGGGAGTACAGTGTTTTTTTGTTACCTGGCTGAATTGCATAGTGGAGAAGTCTAGGCTTTTACTATACCCATCCCCTGAATAGTGACAGCACCCAGTGGGTAATTTTTCACCCCACACGCCCTCCCCACTCCCCGTTCTGAGTTTCCAGTGTCTGTTAAGCCACTCTGTATAAACATGTGTATGAGTAGGTTTTATATTTGAACCTGAGTCTATGTCAAACGTCACCTCATACTGATTTCATGACTCCAGCGGTTCTCAAAACGTGAACCAGAACCAGCAACATCCGCTCATCTGGCAACTGGATACAAACTCCCTGTCCCAGCCCAGACCCCAGACCTACTCAATGAGAAACTCTGGGGTGGACCATAGTCTGTGTCCTTGTGAGGCCCTGGGTAATTCTGGAGAATCACTGCAATGGACCAACGAAGCCTCAGTTGTTTTGTCTGTAAATGGGTGGTGGGGATTGCATGAATGAGTGTGTGGATAGCATCTAGTTTGGTGTCTGGCTCGGAGGAGGAAGGACAGACAGTCACTGTATCCCCTGGAGGATATGGAAGTGCCATTTTCTTCAGCTACAGCGTATGTCGAATATAATAGGTATAAAGTTGAGCAAGTGAGGACAGCTACGTGCATGGGGTGAGGATGAAGCATTTCAAATGACAGATGCCACACGGCCACCAGCTGTCACTAGCGGAGCATGGCGTTGTCATTCTATTGTCTTTTAATTTCTTTCCTCTTTCTTGTCTGTCGGAGATTATAATTATCATTATTAGTGGTGAGACACCTGTTCAGCATAATAAACCTGGAGGTGGCTGCAATTGGTGATGAGCATTTCCCTTAATTGGCTCATAGGAATGACAACGTGTAGAAAGACGCAGTTAAGGCTTTTGCAATTCACGTGTCATTAGCAGGAGCTTATTAAAGATGCGAATGAGGAGAAAGTGTAAATACAGAAGCCTGTTCTCTGTAACTACGCCTGTGTTGGAGACCCACTAGTCCAGGATCAGTCATCTGCTTGTGTCTATTGTCCATGTTGCAATTGTCTGTCTGATTGTTAAGTCTCAGGATGGTGGACCTGGGCAGTTAGGTGTGGGGTGACTGAGGTGGGCTGAGATCCTGGGGAGCTCCCAGGGGCTAAAAGTGAGGCCCCTACCCTCAGACCCCTTTTGCCTGGCTAGTACTTTCCTAAATTCTGGCACAAATGAGCCTCCCACTTGTGGAGCAGATGGCCAGAGGCAGGGCAGGTAACAGGGAATACTCTGTGGCTCCCAGACACCAGTCACTGTTACATTGTTTCTTAAGGAATTTCCCTTCATTTCTTCCTTCCTGAGATTACAACAAAGAGATAGAAATATCTCGGCGCAAACTGTGGGGAAAATGGAGGCTTTTAAGGACTTCCCTGAGACTGAAGTGAGTTTACTTACTGGCTCTGCACTTTCTGCAGGCCCTGCGCTAGGCGCTGAGCAGAGCGGCTCTCAGGCCTCCCAGCCCAGGGCCATGCTTCCAGCCTTCCTAGACTCCTCCTCTCCCAATTTCCCTCTTCCGCCCATGAAATTTTACTAACAGGTAAAAGATATACAGTATATCTGTTTATGTACTATCTTTCCTCATTCATCTATTTATTCCTCCATTTGTCATCTCTGCATCTGTCTGTCTATCATCTCTCAGTATATCTGTGCTTCATACAAAAACAAGTATGATTTTACCCCCAACTCCAATCATCCCTGTCTGAATAGTGGATGGTCTAGATGAAGAGACAGACAATTAGATGGAAAAATGATAAAGATGAAGCTAGAAATTCACCGAGAGTGGGAGAAAATAATAATAGTTCTGTGAGTGCCCAGGGCGTGTGCCCTAGCGTGGAGTGGTTGAATGGGTATTCATACACATATATGTGTGTTTGTGCACACGTGCCACTCACACAGAGCACCCCAAGGATGCTGTGGGCCACACGAGGAGGCCTGGGGCAGGCACCAATCAGCTGTCCTAACACTTGTAATTGCGAGCTTTTTATTTATTTATTTTTCGAGACATAGAATTTCACTCTGTCACCTTGGGTAGAGTGCTGTGGTGTCATCATAGCTCACAGCAACCACTCTTGGGCTCAAGTGATCCTCTTGCCTCAGCCTCCAGAGTAGCTGGGACTACAGGCACCTGCCATAATGCCTGGCTAGTTTTTCTATGTTTAGTAGAGATGGGGGTTCTCATTCTTGCTCAGGCTGGTCTCAAACTCCTGAGATCAAGCAATCCTCTTGCTTCAGCCTCCCAGAGTGCTAGGATTATGAGTGTGAGTTACCTTGCCTGGCCCTATAATTGTGAGCTTTAAGGTAGATTCTGCATACATAAAGAAAAACTATTTTATTTACAAAGAATTAATAATTTTTATTTTATATATTTATACATTTCAAATTTGTTGTTTTACTTTGAGAAGGGATCATTATTATTTTATTTTATTAATTTATTTTTCAGATTGAGCTTTAGTCAAAAAGGCTGGGTGGGTGCCTTCTTCCTGAGAACTGAAACCAGACTCACTATGTTAAACCATATAGGGAACACACACACTTTCCTGTCCTTGTGGCTTGGACCAGGATAGTAGTGGGCAAGGGGAGAAATAGTAGGATTTGCTTGGATATATTTTGAATGAAGAAATCACAATATCTAAGAAAATGCCACGAAGGCTATGTTAACCAGTTTGATGAAAATATTTCAAATTGTATATATAACCAGCACACTGTACCCCATGACTGCATTAATGTACACAGCTATGATTTAAAAAAAAAAGAAGAAAAAAAAGAAATAATTTTTTTTGGAGACAGATTGAATGGGAATGTGAAAAATCAAGATGACTCAAGGACCATGAGTCTGAGCACCTGTAAGGATTGAACAGGGAGAGAGAAGGATGTGCATGTTAGAGGTTTGGTATGAGATGTCTACCACAAAGCCAAGCAGAGATGTTGTGTTAGGAGTCACAGAGGCAAGTCTGGTATTTAGGGGAGAGGTCATGGCTGGAGAAATACCTGGGACTAAGTAAGTGTTTTGATTTTTTTTTTTTGGTTGAGACAGAATTTCACTATGTTGCCCTTGGCATCCTAGCTCATAGCAACACCAAACTCTTGGGTTTAAGTTATTCTCTTACCTCAGCCTCCCAAGTAGCTGGGACTACAGGCACCTGCCACAACACCTGGCTAGTTTTTTCTATTTTTTTGTAGAGACAGAGTCTCACTCTTACTCAGGCTGGTCTCAAACTCTTGAGCTCAAGCAATCTACCTGCCTCAGCATCCCAGAGTACTAGGACTACAGAAGTGAGCCACCATGCCTGGCCAATTAGTAGAGTTTCTTGACAGCCAAGTCCTCCAACTAGCTTAGTTCTTGAACAGAGAAGAAACACATTGGAAGCCTCTTCAGTGATGTTTTAGAATTTTCCTTAAAATGCGGTGGTAGTGTCTCTATCTGAGTGTCATGCAATATTTTATCATTCCTTAAGTTACTAAGATCTATTTCCTCCTGACCCTCCTCTAGAACAGACTTAAACATATTGATCTACCATCCAACCATGCAGGGCCTTTAAAAGGATCTTTTTACTCTGTAGTCTTTTAGCATGGAAGTCAAGGATAAATTGACTATGTCAGGATTATTCCCACGTGACCTGTATTTAGGAAGGTATTTGTTGCAGCAAGTCTTTTTACTTTGAGAAGTGATTATTATTTTTTATTTAATTTTATTTATTTTTCAAATTTATTTGAGGGTACAAATTTTTAGGTTAGGAAGTGGTTATTATTAATAGTAAAAATAGTGATATGTGACTATTCACTGAATGTTCACCAGGTGCCAGATTCCATCCTAAGAGCTTTACATACATTTGTTCATATAGTCAGCACGAGTCTATGAGTTAAATGTTCTTATTACACTTCATTTTAATGGTCAAAGCAACTAAAAGGCAGAGATCAGAAACATAGTGTGTGGCAAAACAAGGATTCCAGACAGCTTTGTCCGATTATGGTTATGCTCTGTAGAGAAGTACGATCCACTCTCAGGAGTGTGTATCACAAGGCAAAAGCTCCCTCCCTCTCCAGGCCCTGAGTACTCCCAATGTTTGGAGGCCAGAGAGCACAGGGGCCGGGGTAGATGCCCAAAGGGGCCTTTGGGGGGGGGGGTTCCATCAAGACTCTGTAATTTACAAAGATAGATTTTCTTGCTAAAGGAGAAGTCTTCCTGTATTCTCAGCTTAAAACCTAGTCAGGAAAAGTAAGCAGTAACATCTGTAACCCTGGGCAAAATCAGGCTGTGGTATTCCTGGGGGCTGGTGGTGTGTCAAGAACCAATTTAGGTCTATACTCATTTATTTATGTCTACACCAGCAGTAGTCAGATTTCACTGATGGGAGAAATGGTCTGAAACTTATTCAGGGCATTTATCTAAAAAGTGCTCCTGGGGTCATTTTATTCCCGCAAGGGTCCCTCATATTGTTGAGTTCCGTTATGAGTCCTTTGTTTTTGATTTGACTGTTTTGCCAGCCAGCAACATCTCTACAGAGTGTAATAAGTTTGTACAGTAAGTTCAGTAAATATTACAGACACTTCCTCTGGTCTTGAGCCATCTTTATAAAGAGGGGACTTAAAATACCACCCTTCACAGGGTTGGTGATGTCAGTACTTGGTGCAGTGACTAGCTCATAATAAAGGCTCAGTAAATGTTAGCGGACATTAATAATAAATTCCTATTAGATAACTACATAATTAGCATATCAAACACTAGCCTAAGCATCATGCCCTACTTCTTTAGCTGAAATTATATTTTTTGTAGGCAAATTGTGCTTCTAAGATGCTTGATAGTTTTATTCTCTTAAGTAGGTAAATATTCCTCCTGTAATTTGATTTACTCTGTAAGATGAGTCCAGTAAGTTGTTTTGCCCCTAGATGGAGGGATTGATTTTGTATACCCGAGTTCATATGGATTCAAAATTAGAGAAGAAAATCTACATTGACAAAAACTACTATATGTTGTAGATTGCAAATTCACTCATTTAGATGTGTAGGTAAAGTACAGTTTTTTAAAATGCTGTCAATAACTAATCCAGTTTTTCTCTAAATTAACTTTTAAGTCTTTCAAAGTTTAAAATAGTCTGACTTGATAATTTGTTAATATAGTCAGATCTTTTAGAAAATAGCCCAGTCCTGTTTTTTTTTTTCAGATTAATATGAGGGTACAAATGATTAGGTTACGTTGTTTGCATTTCTAAGGTAAAGTTCAAGTTGTAGTTGAGCCCCTCACCCAGAGGTTGTACTGTATCCCCTTACATTGTGCCCACTAGGTGATAGTTTACCAATCCCTCTCCCTCCTTCCCTCGCCCCTTTCTCTCCTTGCTGCTTCTCCCACTTGAATTTAATTGTGTTTTTCTCTTGGATGCCTAGTCCTTTCTTTTTTTTTGTAGTATTTTTTTTTATTAGATCATATTTGTGCACATTAATTCTATCATGGGATACAGTGTGTTGTTTCCATATACAATTTGAAATACTTTCATCCAATTGGCCAACATAGCCACCATGTCATTCTCATAATTGTTGTGTTAAGACATTTATATTTGACATTTAGAAAGATTCACATGTACCCTTATACGATAAATCATAGGTGTGATCCCAGCAATCATCCTCCCTTCACCCATCCTTCCCCCTCCCCTCGCCTCCCTCATCCCTTTCCCGATATTCTTGGACTCCATTTGGATTATAGCTTTCCTATGATAGTTAACAATTAGTTTCATAATAGGGTTGAGTACATTGGATACTTTTTCTTCCATTCTTGAGATGCTTTGCTAAGAAGAACATTTTCCAGCTCCATCCATGTAAACATGAAGGAGGTAAAGTCTCCATCTTTCTTTAGGGCTGCATAATATTCCATGGTGTACATATACCACAATTTATTGATCTATTCATGGGTCGATGGGCACTTGGGCTTCTTCCATGACCTAGAGATTGTGAATTGGGCTGCAATGAACATTCGGGTACAGATATCTGTATTGTAGCATGCTTTTTTGTCTTCTCGAGATATACCTAGCAGAGGAATTATAGGATCAAATGGCAGATCTATATTTAGATCTCTAAGTGTTCTCCATATGACTTTCCAAAAGAGACATATTAGTTTACATTCCCACCAGCAGTGTAGAAGTGTTCCCTTTTCTCCACATCCCTGCCAGTATCTGTGAATTTGTGATATGGGCTAATCTTATTGGCATTAGATGATACCTCAAAGTAGTTTTGATTTGCATTTCTCTGATGATTAGGGATGATGAGGACGCCTAGTCCTTTTATCCCCACTTTCTTTCCCTCCCATCTCCTCTCCAAGGTGGAATGTGTATCCTGGAGGAAAGAAAGAAGGAGGGGATTCTTGGAAGCGCATTTGAGGTGGCACCTTCCAAGGGTCCCCCCTAAAGAGTCCCTTGGAGTCCTGGCCTTTCATTTAGGCATTACTCCACCCCCACCCTCATCTGCACCTGGTGGCCTCCTCTTCCCACAATTCCTTGGGCTGGAAGGGATAGTTTTCCCTTCCCTTTCTGGCTGGATCTCTCTCCCTCACAGAAAAATGCTTCTACTGTGATCTCCTGGTCCTGGTCCTTACTGTATTACACAAATTCTAAAGAAATCTAGCAAATTCTTTCTCCTTTTTTGCAATGCCTGACTTTGTATTGTCTTCTTAAACAGGTCTTGGTCTAGGCTCAGTGCCTGTGGCTCAAGTGGCTAAGGTGCCAGCCACATACACCCAAGGTGGTGGGTTCGATTACAGCCTGGGCCTGACAAACAACAATGATGGCTGCAACCAAAAAATAGCCAGGCATTGTGGTGGGCGCCTGTGGTCCCAGCTACTTGGGAGGTGGAGGCAGGAGACTAGCTTGAGCCCAGGAGTTGGAGGTTGCTGTGAGCTGTGATGCCACAGCACTCTACCCAGGGGGATAGCCTGACGCTCTGTCTAAAAAAAAAAAAAAAAGAGGTCTTGGTCTCGCTGTCTTCTGAAACCAAGGAAAAGAGAGGTTGCATAAGGAAACTGAGGAGGTGGAGTTAAAATGCCTTGGTTTAATATTAAAAAATATTATCCATGTAATGGTGTTTTGCAAATGAGTGAAAACCTGGCCATCTAAATGGCCACATTAACTTGGGTAACTGCCATAGTAAATAACACGCAGAAGTGGAAGGATGCACCAGATGGTTAATAATGGACGTGGTGTTGGAGTCCTGGAGGAATTAATGGTGAATAATGACTAGAATGCTAACTGATGGTACTTCTAACACCAGGCACTGCAGTGAACAAATGTGGTAATAATCACAAAAGAAAGAACAACAAGGGGGTATGTCAAAGTTTGTGTTAACTGAAGTTCCCATATGGATCCGAGATTGCTGTATGATTATTTCTGCTACAGGAGGACCATCTGCTTCCTCATAGTAGCATCATTTAACATTGAAAGGACAGGGCTTAAGCCTTAAATTCTAGGACAACGAGTAGCTATTTAAGAGAATGAATGAGAAGGGGAATGTCGATCTTAATATGAGTTTCCTTTCTCCCTGTTCTCAAGTAGATTCATGTACTCCAGCTTCCCTATTCATCTTTGTCCACCTGACTCTGGTGACTTCTTCTTTTTTTCCTTTTCCTCTCTAACTCCTTCCTTCCATTCCCTTCCCTTCCTTTTCTCTCCTCCCCCCTGCCCCACCTTTTTTTTCTGTTATTCAGTTACAAACCCTCTGACTGCTTCAGACCACAGGATCACCTACTGTTTGGCATTCTTATTCCAGGTAGTCAGCCTGATATGATAAAATTTAGCGTTTGACTCAGTAATACCATACATTGTCTTACATAATTAAAAATTATTTCTTGTATTTAAGAGTCATTTTATCAATGGACTTTATATGTTCCCATGGAAGAGAATGTAGAATTTTGCTTCTCTGTGCCTACTTTCCTTCCTTGTCAATGTTAATAATAGATGTATGGCTAATAATTATGAGAAAAACAATAAGTTATTTTCTTCTTCTTTTTTTTTTTTTGGGTTGGGGACAGAATCTTACTCTGTTGCACTGGGTAGAGTGCCATGGCATCATAGCTCACAGCAACCTCAAATTCTTGGGCTTGAGCAATCCTCTTGCCTCAGGCTTCCTAGTAGCTGGCACTACAGGAACCTGCCACCATGCCTAGGAGGTTTTTCTATTTTTAGTAGAGATGAAGTCTTACTCTTGCTCAAGCTGGTATCAAACTCTTGAGCTCAAGTGATTCACCTACCTCAGCCTCCCAGAGTGCTAGGATTACAGGCATTAACCACCATTCCTGGCCAAGAAGTTATTTTCTTAATGCTATGGTCTAAAGAGTTGAGAAAAGATTTGCCCTTTTTTTAAATTTTACTTTTATATTTATGCTCCTTTGAAGCACTTCATGATGAAATGGGATGTGCTTGGCATTATGCTTGGAATTGTCATTATCATCATTATCACCGTGTCATAATCAGTACTGCTACCACTTACTTACTAAACCCTTATTATGTGCCAGATATATTATCTGTTCTTAAGATAGTCTTACTGACACAGTCTATAGGAACAGCCAAACTGTGTTTTTCCTACTCTTAACATATTACTCACCTCTGGTCACCAAAATGTGTGGGAATTTCCACCTACTCTGCCTTCCCACCAACAACCATTTCCATAGCAGACACCTGATCTAGTCCAATTTAGTTCTGAGATTATCTACCTACAGATAGTGGCAGATCCCACATGTTAAGAGCTCAGATCCACCAAGGCTACACCCACTTCACATGCCAATCGCAAGCTCCAGGTTGCGATTTGTGCTTCTGACTGACTGCCTATCTGTGGGAGGTTCCATTATCTCCTCCTTGGGTTCAATTAATTTGCTAAAGCAGCTCACAGAATTCATGGAAACACTTACTTATGTCTCCTCATTTATTATAAAGGATGTTACAAAGGATACAGATGAACATCCAGGTGGAAGAAGTAGGGGAAAGGGTATGGAGCTTCCATGCCTTCTGTAGGTGTGTCACTCTCTAGGAACCTCCATGTGTTCAGTGACCAGAAAGCTCTCATATCCACTCCTTTTGGTTTTTATGGAAGCTTCATTACATAGACATGACTGACTACATCACTGGTCATAGGGTTGGGGGAGGGTGGCTCTCCAATTCTGCCTTGGTTTTTCTGGTGCCAGCTCTCCAATTCTGCCTTGGTTTTTCTGGTGACTAGCCCCCATCCTGAAGCTACCTAGGTGCCTCAGCTACCTAGACACCTAAGCTACCTATGCTGCCAGATACCAGTCATCTCATTAGCATACAAAAGACATGCTGGAGATTTCAAGGATCTTAGGAGCTGTGTGCCAGGGTCCAGGGGCAGAGATCAAATAATCATGCCTTATTATATCACAGTGTCACACATAAATATCACTTCTTCCATTTTGTAAATGAGAAAACAGGCCTCTGGACAGCTTGCTGCCTTCACTTATTATCATTAATTCATCCAGGATTAATAGAGCAACAATTATACATAAAGGAATATTTTGAGTATTTTGTTCTACAAATATTATGACTGTATCTAATTTAATTCTTAGTCTTAATGAAGTAAGGCTTCATTGTCCCTGCTTTGCAGATGAGAAAACTAAGGATCTTAGGGAACGTAGTAACTTAATTATGGTTTCATCCAAGTATACATCCCCCAAAATTGTGGAGTTCAGGGAATAACCTCAGTTCTGATGCTGCCCTAAGAGACTGGCAAGAGCAATCCTACCCTAGGCTTCGTGCTTTTCATACACAAGAGGGCCATGTAAATCACAAACACACTAAACAAGTTTATTTGGGAACACATGAGTACCTCTATCTCTTGGAGATTAGCATGGGCACAGGGTGACTTGTGTTCTTAAACATCCACTGTCTTGACTAACACCATTCGACCCCAGGGAAACATTTCCTCACATCTCTTACCTGTGCCTTCAGAACAAAGGACAGCTGGTGGAAAATTACGAAGGTCTGCAGCTGTGCCACCACTGACTTTGGAGACGAACACTGCCTTGGAGATGGAGGATTTGTGTTGCAGAAACACTTAGGTAAAGGAAAAGATAAGCTAATTAAGTTGTCAAATTTCTCCTTGAAGAAAGACTAATTAAATTGCCAAATTCTCTCTCTCAGAGCATGTGAATTCTGTAGAGTCTTGCAAAACAAAGTATCATTATCTACCAGTGCCAACATCCATTTTCTTACTTCTTTTCATGTTCCAATTGGAAGAACTCACCAATTAAGCCAGTATTCACAAAAACATTGCACACAATGGCTGAGGAACATTTAAAAAATTGTGTACTTAAGTCTAGACATTATACTATAAAACATGGAAACTATTCATTACATTGGCACTTAGATGGACAGTGAATGCCAGAATCATAAATCGTTTTATTTTTAGATAACCAATTTAAAAAATTTAATTAATTTTTCAAAAAGTTTTAAAGAAGCTTTCACAAAATATATTTGATTTTAAAAATAGTTATTAATTATAATCTTATATTGCTTTTAATCTTGATAGGGAATTTTAACTATTTTTGAAAATAAATAACTTTTTAAAAAGTTTAAAATATAATTTAAATTTTTCAGTGACATTAAAACAAATTAAAGTTCTATACACATTAAATGAAACTCTGTTTTTTTTTTTATCATTATTGACAATGGAACACATTACGGTTAAACCTTTAATATAATTAATGATTTTAATAAAAAGACATAAAATAATAAATTTTATGTAATAAACATATAATAGTTTATTTTTTATTTTAAAATTTATATAAATTTGTGAGGCACAATGTGATTTTGTACATATAATCGTCAAATCAGGGCTTTTAGCATAACCATTACCTGAATAAGGTATATTGTAGTCACTGAGTAATGAACTCACCCTCTACCCTTCACCCCTGCATCCTTCAGAGTCTCCATTGTCTATCATTCCACTCTCTATGTCCGTGTATACACATTATTCAACTCCCAATTATGAGTTAGAATGTGTGATACTTATCCATATTGGACTTGTTTCACTGAAGATAATGGCCTCCAGTTCTATCTACTGTGAAAGACATGATTTCATTCTTTTAATGACTCAGTTATATTCTGTTGTGTATATACACTACATGGTCTTTTCCTGTTCATCCATTGATGGGCATTTAGGTTGATTCCATATGTTTGGATATTGTGAACAGTGCTGTGATAAATGAGAGTGAAGCTATCTTTTGGTATATTGGTTTCCTTTGGGCAAATACCCAGTAGTGTGCTTGCTAGATCAAAAAATGGTAATTCTATTTGTAGTTACTTGAGAATTTTCCGTATTGTTTTCCATAGAGGTTTTACTAATTAACACTTCCACTAACAGTGTACAACAATTTCTTCACATTGCACCAACATCTATTATTATTATTATTATTTTTTGAGATAGGAGCCTCAAGCTGTCCCCCTGGGTGGAGTGCCATGGCATCTCAGCTCATAGCAGCCTCCAACTCCTGGGCTCAAACGAGTCTCCTGCCTCTGCTTCCCAAGTAGCTGGGACCACAGGCGCCCGCCACAACGCCCAGCTATTTTTTGGTTGCAGCCATCATTGTTGTTTGGATGGCCAGGGCTGGGGATTCGAACCCGCCACCTTGGGTGTACGTGGCTGGTGCCTTAGCTGCTTGAGCCACAGGCGCTGAGCCTATTTTTTGAATTTTTAAGAATAGCCCTTCTGACTGGAGTAAGATGATATCTCATTGTGGTTTTTACTTGAATTTCTCTGATTATTAATGATGCTGAGGATTTTTTCATACACTTATCCATTTACATGCCTTCTGAAAAATGTCTATTTATGTCTTAGCCTACTTTATCAATTTTGTTTATCTTTTAGAAGAACCAACTTTTTATTTTGTTAATTTTTGGGGGTATTTTTGGGTCTGTATTTCATTTAGCTGATCCTTTTTCTTTCTTTTCTTTTGGTATTTTTTGGTTTGATTTATTCTCAATTTTCCATTTCCCTGAGGTGTGCTGTTAGGTTGTTAATTTGTAATTTTTCTTCTTTTTTGATGTAGAGATTTAAACTTCTTGCTTAGCTCTGCTTTTGCCATATCTCACAGGTTTTGGTATTTTGTGTTTCCATTTTCATTTGCTTAAATATTTAAAAAAATTTCTGTGAAGAAATTTTTTTTTTTTTTTGAGACAGAGCCTCAAGCTATCCCCCTGGGTAGAGTGCTGTGGCTTCACAGCTCACAGCAACCTCCAACTCCTGGGCTCAAGTGAGTCTCCTGCCTCAGCCTCCCAAGTAACTGGGACCACAGGCGCCCGCCACAACGTCTGGCTATTT
>CAUYQV010058228.1:0-38442 GCA_963574575.1 Galagoides demidoff
CCCCTGGGTAGAGTGCCATGGCATCACAGCTCATAGCAACCTCCAACTCCTGGGCTCAAGCGAGTCTCCTGCCTGCGCCTCCCAAGTAGCTGGGACCACAGGCGTCCGCCACAACGCCCGGCCATTTTTCGGTTGCAGCCATCATTGTTGTTTGGTGGGCCCGGGCTGGGGATTCAAACCCGCCACCTTAGGTGTACGTGGCTGGCGCCTTAGCCAATTGAGCCACAGGCGCCGAGCCACTTTGCCTATTTTTTATTTGGGTTGTCTTTCTATTGTTGAGATATAAGAATTCTTTTTTCATTTTCTGGACAAAAGTCCTTATCAAATATAGGATTCCATATAGCATTCTCTCTCATTCTATAGGTTGTGTTTTTGCTTTCTTGATGTTCTTTGAAGCACAAAGGTTTCTAATTTTGATGAAGTATAATTTATCCAGTTTTTCTTTGTCACTTATACTTCTGGTATAATGTTAAAAATTTCATTGCCTAACTCAAGGTCATAGACACTAATTAGTAAATTTTCTTCTAAAATTTCAGTAGTTTGGGGGTCTCACATTTTGGTCTATTACCATTTTGAGGTAGTGTTTATATATGGCTTGAAACAGAAGTCTAATTTAATCATTTTGCAGGTAGATATCTTATTGTTTCAGAAACATTTGATAAAAAGACTATTTTAGGGGCCAGGAGCAGTGGCTCATGCCTGTAATCCTAGCACTCTGGGAGGCCAAGGTGGGTGAATTGCCTGAGCTCAGGAGCTCGAGACCAGCCTGAAGAAGAGTGAGATCTCATCTCTTAAAAATAGCCAAGCTTGTGGTGGGAGCCTGTAGTCCCAACTACTTGGAAGACTGAGGCAAGAGGATTATTCAAGCCTAGGAGTTTGAGGTTGCTGTGAGCTGTGATACCCTAGCATTCTACCAAGGGTAACAAAATAAGACTCTGTCTCAAAAAAAAAAAGGACTATTTTTTTCTCTACAGAATTTTTGTTACCATCATCAAAAATCAATTGTCTGTGAATGTAAGTATTTATTTCTGGACTCTGAATTCTACTCCATTAATCTGTGTTTTTTTCTTTCTTCCTTTGAGACAGAGCCTCAAGCTGTCCCCCTGGGTAGAGTGCCGTGGCATCACAACTCACAGCAACCTCCACCTCCTGGGCTCAAGCGAGTCTCCTGCCTCCACCTCCCAAGTAGCTAGTCTCCTGCCTCTGCCTCCCAAGGTGGGACCACAGGCGCCCACCACAACGCTTCTCTATTTTTTGGTTACAGCCGTCATTGTTGTTTTGGTGGGCCTGGGCTGGATTCGAACCTGCCACCTTAGGTGTATGTGGCTGGCGCCTTAGCCACTTGAGCCACAGGCACTGAGCCATTAATCTGTATTTCTACCATTAGGTCTGTTCCACATTATCTCGATTATTACAGCTTTGTAGTTTTGAAACCAGGAAGTAAGTCATCCAACTTTGTTCATTTTCAAGACTGTTTTGGATGTTTTCCTTTGTGTATAATTTTTTCACTTTCTTCTCTCATTTTGAAACTACTACTATGCCTACATTTATCTCATAATAAATTGAGTTTGCTTTAGAAAATTCTCTATATTTTAATACCTTTGTATTTTCACCACCGTGTTTTTGTTATCTCATTTTGTTACAAAATGGTGTTATTGTTTAATACTTATGTTTTTAAGTATTGTTACTTTTAAAGTTTCTTGTGTATTTTCTATGATTCATGCTTTAGACAAGTTAGATTTTACAGAAGCTAACCATTTTCTCTTTTCCAGTAAAAGATAATTTTCATGATCACTTCCTGCTCAGGGTAACTCTCCGGTATAATGATAAGGGCAGAGACAACAAGCTAAATACCAAGCCTCCCAACCCTGGGCAGCTTGTGGGCAGCCTGTGGGCATAGTAGGGGAAAGAGCCCCTGTCTTTTCTGATACCATAAGTTCCTCCAAATGACAGCAACAACTCCATCGTGAAAGAGGGATCGTCACTGGAATTGCCCTGAACCAACTAGTGAGCTTACGAAAAGGAGGACTTCTCCAGCATCCAGAAGTACATGCTTAATTTACTTTTGTTTTCATTATTGTTCCTGTTTTGACTCCAGCTTTCTTTGATGTGTTTTCTACCACCTTGTGGGTGGATCTGACAGTGCTGCTATTTCAGTGTTCAAATTTAGACTTAAAGACCACTGCTTTACTGCAATGTTTCTAAATATAGTAAGTAGTAGATCCTCTAATGCCAGTTTATTTTCTTCTAAGTTTGAGCAAACGCTACATTTAAAGAACCAGAAGTATGCTTTCAGAATTCTGTAGAAACCAGTTGGAAGTGTTGTTTTACTGACCAACACTAATTTTTTAACTCCTCTTGTAAATTTTTGATGCTAAATTTTCCCTCTAAGAGTAAGTTAATATTTTAAAATATTATTTGAGCATATTTATCTATTATAGTATCAGTTGTTATTCATATCATTTTATTCCCCAACATGATAATTTCTTATTTCGTATACTCTTGCCTTTCAAAAATGTTTCTCAGGTAATTTTTACTTCTTTTCAGGTATTTAAACTATTTAGACAAATATATAATAATAATGGAAATCAATTTTAATTTTCACAGAAGGTTTAAAGAATAAACTTCTTCTTATAGCAATAAGAAAAACACATGCAATTTAACAATATGAAATTGCCAGCATTCAATCATTTTGGCCTCCAAAAAGGGGTTGTGTCATAAATTCAACCAGTAAGTAGAAGCCTGGAGAACACCGGCAAGCTAAAGATTATTCGAAGAAGGGGATTTATTTTCCTCTACTTCTTTTTCTTCTTCTTTTTTTTTTTTTCAGAGACAGAGTCTCTCACTTTATTGCCTTGGAAGAGTGCCATGTCATCACAGCTCACAGCAATCTCTAGCTCTTGGGCTTAGGCGATTCTCCCACCTTAGCCTCCCGAGCAGCTGGGACCACAGGCGCCTGCCACAACATCTGGCTATTTTTTGTTGCAGTATGGCCGGGGCAGGGTTCAAACCCACCATCCTCGGCATATGGGGCTGGCGCCCTACTCACTGAGCCAAAGACACTGCCCCTTTCCTCTCCTTCTTTATCTTTGAAATATTTGTTGTTTTTAAAAATAACTAAAGTTATATTAAGTAATATGGGATTCATTGGAATGTTACGTGTGCCAGGAGGGATGTAAAGAACCTCTTGAGAACTCTCCTTTAGAATCTAACCTACACAAAGACAGAAACTTATCTAAATTATTCATCACATATCCTCAGGGTCTATTGCAGTGCTTGACAAAGCAGATGATGAAAAGCTGCTACAAAACCAAATACAAGCTACAACAAGACCTCTCAAAGAACTAAATCTATCGTCAGAGTCAAGAAGTCTGTGAAGCACTGGGGTCCTCAGTCACAAGACATGAATCTGCAATCTAGGGTTCTGCCCTGAGGTTATTTAATTATTTCCCATGTATCTTCTTCTTTGTATGTAACTATTAGCTCTTCATTAATTCAGTCTCCTCTGTATATCATTGTCTTCTGTTTCTTTCTTGTGCTCCCCAATATTCCACTTGCTATGACTTTCCTCTCCTCCTAACCATAATGTTGCCTCAGAATCCCAAAGGTAATTTCTAGCATCTTGTGATTATACCCTTTTATGAGCTTCGCTTTTGTTGCTTTGCTTACATTACTAACTGCTTCAGTTTTTCATACTTGGGACCAAGCATAGTACTGTTGCTGGAATTTCTCTCTATGCTGAGTCCTTGATCTTGGTATTGAAAGAATGAAATCATGGACCACACAGATAAGCAAAAGGACAGAGCTTATTAGCAGAGGAAGAAGTAGAGAGGGGCAAGAAGGGCAACAGAACCCCCGGATGCAGTAGCAGAGGGGGGAAACCCTGGAGGAAAGCTCAATTTGGGGCTTTTGTCTAGGGATTCATATACTGCCTTCAGGCGTGGGGGTGGGGGGGTCTTGGGAATGCATGTCTGGAACATGTCACAAATGGCCAGGGGCTGGCAAGCAGAAGACAGTTCTAAAACTAGACATGAATGTATTAGCAAATGTCTTAGGTGAGGCAACAGAGTGTATGCTTTCTACTCCCAGAGGGAACAGTTGATGAGATACCAGTCAGGCTACTTTTCTCTGACTCTGCTTGAGTCCACAGAATGTGACCTGGAGAAGTCCTGTTTGCACAGGCCTAGAAGATGAGGGGGGGGGGGTGCCAGTCCAGCCCATAACTTCTGAAATTACAAGAGGTACTCAAGGTGACTTATATTCATCTTTTATTATCAGTATAATTTTATTTATTTTATTATTTTATTTTTATTAAATCATAACTTTGTACATTGATGCATTTATGGGGTTCAGTATACTGCTTCAATATACAATGTGAAAGGTTTACATTGAACTAAGTAACACATCCATCACAATTACACTCATTTCTTAATAGTTTTGAAATGTACCATTGCATCATGCACATTAGCTGAGGTCTCCCCAGATACTCTCCCTCCTCCTGTATGCTCCTCCCCTCCCCTCTCTCTCTTCTTCCCTTCTACTTTCTGGACTATAGTTATGTTTTGCCACTCATATTAATGTGTAGGTGATTATATATTGATTTCATAGTAGTATTGGATACTTTTTTCCCCCATTCTTGAGATACTTTACTAAGCAGAATATGTTCCAGCTCCATCCAGGTAAACATAAAAGATGTGAAGTCTCCATCTTTTTGTGGCTGCATAATATTCCATGGTGTACATATATCACAATTTGTTAATCCATTCATGGGTTGATGGGCACTTGGGCTGTTTCCATGTCTTGGCTTTTATGAGTTGGGCTGCAATATACATTTTGGGGCAAATGTCATTGTTGTAGAATAATTTTTAATCATCTAGGTATATACCTAGTAGAGGAATTGCAGAATTGAATGGTAGGTCTATATTTAGTTCCTTGAGTGTTCTCCAAACTTCTTTCCAAAAAGGTTGTATTAGTTTGCCTTCCCACCAGCAGTATAGAAGTATTCCCTTCTCTCTCCATCCATGCCAACATCTGTAGTTTTGGGATTTTGTGATGTGGGCTAATCTTACTGGAGTTAGATGATATCTCAAAGTGGTTTTGATTTGCATTTGTCTGATGATTAAGGATGATGAGCACTTTTTTATGTGTCTGTAGGCTATGTGCCTGTCTTCATCAGAGAAATTTCTGTTCAAGTCTCTTGCCCAAATAGAAATGGGGTTATTTGTTCTTTTCTTATTGATTAGCTTGAGTTCTCTGTAGATTCTAGTTATCAGACCTTTGTCAGAAGCATAACCTGCAAAAATCTTTTCCCATTCTGAAGGTTGTCTGTTTGCTCTATTTACTGTGCTCTTTGCTGTGCAGAAGGTTTCTAGTTTGATGAGATCCCAGTAATGTATTTTTGGTGTTGCTTCAATTTCCCGGGGTTTCCTCCTCATAAAATATTCTCCCAGGCCAATTTCTTCAAGTGTTTTCCCTGCACTCTCTTCTAGTATTTTTATAGTTTCATGCCTTAAGTTTAAGTCTTTTATCCAGTGAGAACCAAGTTTTGTTAATGGTAAAAAGTGTGGGTCTAGTTTCAGTCTTCTACAGGTCACCAGCCAGTTTACCCAGCACCATATGTTAAATAGGTAGTCTTTCCCCCACTGAATATTACCGATAGGCTTGTCAAAGATCAAATGATGATAAGTAGCTGGGTTCATCTCTTGGTTCTCAATTCTGTTCCATAAATCTACCTCTCTTTTTTTGTGCCAGTACCAAGCTGTTTTTATCACCATAGATTTATGGTATAGCATAAAGTCTGGTAACATGATACTCCCTGATTGTTCTTTTTAAAATTTTTATTTATTAAATCATAAACAAATAGATCATGTAAGATTAATGCATTTATGGGGTACAATGTGCTGATTTCATATAGAATTAGAAATGCTTACATCACACTGATTAATATATACCTTATCTTGTTTACTTAGTGTTAAGACATTTATATTCTATACTAATAGATATGAAATGTATCCTTGCATTATGCACCATAGGTATGATCCCACCATTCACCCTCCCTCGATCTGACCTCTCCCCTCCTCCCTCCTTCATCTTGGGCCATAGTTGTGATCTATTCTTCATATGAAAGTGTGAGTGATTGTAAATTGGTTTCATAATAGTACTGAGTACATTGGATATTTTTCCTTCCATTCTTGAGATACTTTACTAAGTAAGATATGTTCCAGCTCCATCCATGTAAATGTAAAAGAGGTAAAGTCTCTGTCTTTTTAAGGCTGCATAATATTCAGTCTACATATACCACAATTTATTAATCCATTCATTGGTCAATGGGCACTTGGGCTTCTTCCATGACTTGGCTATTGTGATTTGAGCTGTAATGAACAATCTGGTGCGAATATCTTTGTTATAAAGTGATTTTTGGTCTTTTGGACATACACCTAGTAGAGGAATTGCAGGATCAAATGGCAGGTCTACTTTTAGATCCTGAGTATTCTCCATACTTCTTTCCAAAAGGGTAGTATTAGCTTGCACTCCCACCAGCAATGAAGAAATGTTTCCTTTTCTCCACATCCATGCCAACATCTATAGTTTTGGGATTTTTGTTATGTGAGCCAATCTTATGGGAGTTAGATGATATCTCAAAGTGGTTTTGATTTGCATTTCTCTGATGATTAAAGATGATGAGCATTTTCTCCTGTGTCTGTAGGCCATGTGCCTATCTTCTTCAGAGAAGCTTCTGTTCAAGTCCCTTGCCCACAATAAAATGGGATTACTTGTTCTTTTCTTATCAATAAGTTTGAGTTCTCTGTGGATTCTGGTTATCAAACCTTTCTCAGAAGCATATCCTGCAAATATCCTTTCCCATTCTGAGGGCTGTCTGCTTGCTTTGTTACTGTGTTCTTGGCTGTGCAGAAGCTTTTTAGTTTGACAAGATCCCAGTAATGTATTTTTGGTGTTGCTTCAATTGCCTGGGGGTCTTCCTTGTAAAGTACTCTCTCAGGCTAATTTCTTCAAGTGTTTCTCCTGCACTCTTTTAAGAATCTTTATAGTTTCATGTCTTAAGTTTAAATCTTTTATCCAGTGAGAGTGAATTTTTGTTAATGCTGAAAGAGTAAGTCCAGTTTCAGTCTTCTACAGGTTGCCAGCCAGTTCACCCAGCACCATTTGTTAAATAGGGAATCTTTTCCCCATTTTATATTTTTGATGGGCTTATCAAAGATACAATGGTGATAAGTGTCTGGGTTCATCTCTTGGTTCAATTCTGTTACATACATCTACCCCTCTATTTTTGTGCCAATACCATGCTGTTTTGATCACTATAGATTTATAATATAGTTTAAAGTCTGGTAGCATGATTCCTTCTGATTTGTTCTTATTTCTGAGTAATGAGTAATGTATCTGTTATTCAACGTTTTTTTTCTGATTCCATATAAAATGAAGTACTATTTTTCAAGTTCTTTAAAGTATAACAGTGGTGCTTTCATAGAGATTGCATTAAATTTGTAGATTTCTTTGGGTAGTGTGGACATTTTAACAGTGTTAATTCTTTCCAGCCATGAGCATGGTATGTTTTTCTATTTGTTAACATCTTCAGCTATTTCTTTTCTCAGAGTATCATAGTTCTCTTTATGGAGATTTTTTACTTCCTTTGTTAGGTAAATTCCCAGGTAGTTTATCTTCTTTGGCACTACTTAGTCAAGAGTCCTTGACTATATTTTCAGCTTGTTGGCATATTTAAAAGCTACTGATTTGTAAGTATTGATTTTGTATCCTGAGATGCTGCTGTATTCCTTGATTACTTCTAAGAGTTTTGATATGATCTGATATCTAGGATTTTCTAGGTATAGGATCATATAATCAGCAAAGAGTGAGAGTTTGATCTACTCTAACCCTATTTGGATACCCTTGATTGCCTTCTCTTGCCTGATTGCAACAGCTAAGACTTTCATTACTATGTTGAATAACAGTGGAGACAGTGGGCATTCTTGTCTCATTCCTAATCTGAGTGGAAATGTTTTCAATTTTACACCATTCAATATGATACTGGCTGTGGATTTGCTGTAGTCAGCCTCTATCAGTTTATGAAATGTCCCCTCTATGCCTATTTTCTTAAGTGTTCTAATCATGAAAGGATGCTGGATATTATCAAAGGCTTTTTCTGCATCAATTGAGAGAATCATATGGTCTTTACTTTTTATTTTATTGATGTGATATATTATATTTATAGATTTGTGTATGTTGAACCAACTCTATAACCCTGGAATAAAACCAACTTGATCATGGTGTATAAGGTTTTTGAAATGTTGTTGAATTCTGTTTGCTAAGATCTTATTAAATATTTTTGCATCAATATTCATTAATGATATTGGTCTATAATTTTCTTTCTTTGTTGGATCCTTTCCTGGTTTGGGTATCAGGGTGATATTTGCTTCATAAAATAGGTGCGGAAGTGTTCCTTATTTTTCTATGCTTTGGAAAAGGTTGCATAACATAGGTATTAGTTCCTCTTCAAAGGTTTGATAGAATTCGTATGTGAAGCCATCTGGTCCTGGACTTTTCTTTTTTGGGAGATTTCATATTGTTGATGCTATTTCAGTGATTAATATAAGTCTATTCAAGATTTCTAATTATTTCTGGTTGAAATATTTAGGAAGGTGGCATGCTTCCAGGTATTGGTCCATTTCTTTCAGATTTTCATATTTCTGGGAATAGAGTTTTTTTATAGTAATCATTGAAGATTTTTTGAATTTCTGAAGTGTCTGTTGTTATTTCTCCTTTATCATTTCTGATAGATGATATTAGAGATTGTATTTTTCTGTTTCTGGTTAGGTTGGCCAAAGGTTTATCAGTTTTATTAATCGTTTTAAAAAACCAACTTTTTGTTTCATTGATCTTCTGAATGATTATTTTGTTTTCAATTTCATTCAATTCTGCCCTATTTGTGGTTATTCCTTTCTTCTGCTGGGTTTGGGATTGCATGTTCTTCTTCCAGTTGCTTGAGATAATCCATTAAGTTGTTGACTTCCTCTCTTTATGTTTTGTAGATGAAGGCTCCCAATGCTATAAATTTCCCTCTTAGGACTGTCTTTGCAGTATCTCACAGGTTTTGATAATTTGTGTCTACATTACCATTTTGTTCCAAAAAATTGGTGATTTCCTACTTAATCTCATCTTTGACCCAGGTATCATTCAGCCTATGATTATTTAGTTTCCATGACTGTTTGAGTAGGAGGATTCCTGTTGGTATTGAGTTCAACTTTTATTCCATGGTTGTCTGAAAAGATATAAGGAATAATTTCTATTCTTTTCAATTTGCTGAGGTTAGACTTGTGTCCTAGGATATGATCTATTTTGGAGGATGATCTGTGGGCTGATGAGAAGAATGTATATTCAGTTTTATTAGGGTGAAATGTTCTGTAGAGGTCTGTAAAGTCCATTTGTTCTAGGGTCAGGTTTAAGTCTAATATTTCCTTCTTGTAGGATCTATCCAAAATTGTCAAAGGTGTGTTAAAATCTCCAACTGTTATAGTGCAGGAAGATATCAAGTCATTCATACCCATTAGGGTTTGCTTTATGAATTGAGGGGCATTCTGGTAGGGTATATAAATGTTAAATATCAAAATCTCTTAAGGTTGGTTGTTTCCCTTGACAAATACGTAGTGACCATCCTTATCTTTCTTTATCTTTGTTGGTTTAAAGCTAATTGTATCTGCAACTAAAATTGCAACCCCTGCTTTTTACTGGTTTCCATTTGCCTATATTATAGACGTTCATCCCTTCACTCTGAGTTAATTTTTATCCTTTAAGGTAAGATGAGAATCTTGAGACAGCAGATATCCAGTCTGAGTTTATGTATCCAGTCAGCCAGCCTGTGTCTTTTAGAGGATAATTTCAACCATTCACATTAAGTGAGAGAATTGATAAGCCTGGTTATATTTTGGGTGTCATGATTTTCAGATGTCCAGTGGAAATTATTAATGCTTTCACCACTATGGAAGTTGGATTTTGTTCAAAAATCTCTGGGTGAGTTTACTTTGGAAGTAGAGCATTGCACTGGTCATTGTGGAGGGTGGGTCTGAAAATATCCTGGAGATCTGGTTTAGTTATGGAAAATTTCTTCAACATGGGTATGTCATTAAAGTATTTTTTTCTCCATCACATATGAAACTCAGTTTAGCTGGATTCTGGGCTGGAATTTATTTTGTTTTAGGAGACTGAAGGTCAATGACCATTTTCTTCTGGCTTGAAACATTTTGGCTGAGAAATCTGTAGTTATTCTGATATTTCTGTCTTTGTAGGTGATGCTTTTTTTTTTTTAACATCTGGCTACTTGTAGGATTTTCTCCTTTATCTTAACTTTGGCAAAGTTAATCACAATGTGTCTAGGAGATGATTTATTTGGATTGAGTCTTGCTGGGGTTCTGAAACTGTCTACTATCTGAAGTTCTCTATCTCTTGTGATGCTTGGGAAATTCTACTCCAAAATCTCTTGGAATAGAACATCTGTACCTTTATAACCATCCTCTTCTCCTTCAGGAATTCCCATAAGATGAATGTTTGATCTTATGGAGTGATCCCACAATTCTCTCAGGGAATGATCAGTTTTTTCTCTCCATTTGTCTGCCATTTTGAGCATTTGGAAACATTCAAAAGCTTTGTCTTCAGTTTCAGAGATCCTTTCCTATGCCTGGTCAACTCTATTACTGAGGGATTCTACTGTATTTCAGAGCTTCTCAATTGACCTTTTCATTTTCTTGCACTCTGCTATCTCTTTTCTCATTATGTCTGTATCTTTGGTGACTTTGTCTTTGAATACATTAATTTCTTGAGACAACTTTAGAACTACTCTTTGGAATTCAATTTCTATCTTTTCTTCCATTCTATTTACCATCCATATTCTGACATTGCAGCCATTTGTCTATGCATAGCATTTTCAGTTGTATCTCCTTTGTTATTTCTTGGGGTGGGGGAGTGCGTTGATCTACTCTGGTTATTCATGTTGCTAGAGTTCTTCTGTTGGGTCCCCACCATGTTTATTTTCCACTGTTTGGCTATTAGAACTGGTAGGGTAAGATTGAATTAGGGGTTCCTAGGTAGTAGAGATAGCCCCTTACCAAAGCTATAGGCTTTGTAATTGTGGCTTACTCCTATAACCTTATAAAGACTCTTTCAGAGTTTTGGCCAGAGACTCTAAGGACCTACTTAATGAGATGGTTCAAACTAGCTCTGTTTTGACATCAGCCAACCTCTACCTTATCCTAGGTTTAAATCTTGGCTGTCAAGAGATATAAACAGTGGTGGCACCCAACCCCTACCCTTCAGTGCCTTTCTGCTACAGAACTTTGAAGGTCAACCTCAGAATGTCCCTGGGTAGATAGCCCTAGACACAAATTCCAATTAACTTGTCTCAGGCAGTGCAAACTCTGATAAACAGAGAGGGATTCAAGGGTCTCCAACAGCACAATTGGAGCAAGGGATCCATGCCCCTGCCCGCCAGACTCAGTCCACACTGTTGTCTGCTTCTCTGCTCACAGGTCCAGTTGGAGCTAGGGGTATGCCCCCACCCACTGGTCTCAGTCCACACCCAGCAAGCCTCTGCTTGCCAGGCCAGTTGGAGTCAGGGGACCATGCTCGCATCTGCCAGTCTCAGTCCATGCCTGGCAAGCCTCTGTTTGCAGGCTCTGTTGTAGTTAGGGTACCACACCCCACAGGTCTGAGTCTTCACCCAGTAAGCCTCTGCTTACCATCCCACTGGAGACAGGGGACCATACTCTTGCCCTCAGGTCTCAGTTCATACCTGGCAAGCCTCTGCTTGCAAGCCCAGGTAGGGCTGAAGACCAGCCCTACCTGCTGAATTCAGTTCATATAGGGCAACCACTCTCCTGCTGTGGGTGCTGTCAGAGTGGGGGGTTCTTTATTCCATCCCACCAGACATAGCCTAAACCAAGGGTCAACACCACCACTGGCCAGGTATAGTCATAACTAGGGGACTGGTCCTCCTCTTGCTGAGTGTCCCTTTCTTCCCACACCCTCTTTCTTCCCTGTTAGTTACAGATTCTGTCCTAATGGTTGGCAGTCCACACTATGCCCAGATCTCTCAGGAAAAGACCAAACACCCTGTGCCTTGCAGGGGGCAGAACTTCAGACCGCCATGCAAAGGGGGAAGGGTGGACTTGGAATTTGGACTTATGGAGGAAAAATATCTGTTCAATTTTATGTCTGACAGGGTGGTGTCTAGGTTCATAAGTGGGACCTCCCTGGAGAAAGAGACCTGGTGTTTAGTGACTCTCTCCAGCGAGGTAAAATGAGAGGTCTTTTGTTCCCTGTTCACTTGCAGATAGTCTGCAGCAGGCCTCCTGCTTGGGGGTGTGGTCTCCCATCCTCTAGCTGATAGGCTTTGTACCTATAATGCTCTTGAATGTTTTCTTGAACGCTCTTCCTTGGAGTCACAGATTGCCAAACTTCTTTCTTAGTTTAATTCTCCACCTTTGGCTTCATAGAATCCAGTTCTGTCTAGTTTTTCTCCCTCTGGTTAGGAGCCTCTGCCAAGGGTTGCTACCGGTTGGCCATCTTCCCAGAATTCCCCCTGTTGGTCCAATTTTAATACAGATTTTCCTTTCTTAAGATGTGTATATGTATTTTTGGCATCCTGTGTGTGTGAGAAACACAAAGATATTGCATGGCTTAGTCCCATGGCTTATCTCTTTCTGGGGTAAAGGGCATTATTTGATACACCTGTTTAAGTAAAGTTGGTCTTCTTATAAGGAAGGTCCTATCGTGTATTTCTATGATTTTTATCTTGGTTTGGCTTCCGTTTTTGTCTTCCTCTAGCATACCCAAATACATTCCTCAAGGGCCTTAGATTTTTCTCTCTGTGCTTAAAAATGTTAAGAATGCCCTGTTGCCTCTGAGACTTAATGAGGGCTTAGACTTTATGTGACACAAGAGAAATTTGAGTTGTTTCACTCTCAATGGCATGGTTTAAGTCCAGTTGTTCTTTTGAACTGGTGAACTTTGCCAATCTCACAGCTAGAGTTTAAAAATTAAGGCTTTCAGATCCTTGTATACATGTGTATGCTTCATAAAGTAAGGAAATAATCCACAGTGATTTTCAAGTTCATGTGACGTTAGTAATCTTCAGTGAATAAAGAGAACTTTTGAAAAGTCATTAGTATAATTATTTAAAATAGTATAATGATTTAAAATAAAGACATCCTCAAAATTTAATTTAGATATTTTTGCCTGAACCTGTTGGATTAAAACTGGTCTGTCTCTGTTAGATGTTTTAAGGTCATAAAACTGCTGTTTCTGTAATATTTTTAGTATTTGTCTAGATTTGACTGTGAGTTTACGGATGGTACATGTGTAGATTCAAAACTATTTAGTAATTTAAAATCTTAAAATTATATTTAATTAATTTCAACTAAATTTAAAAGAATAACCATAAAATGAATCATTTATAAGCAAGTTAAAATACTAAAACATTGATTATTAAACATAAATTTAAGTTTATACACTTTAATATCTTATTTATTTTTATACAATAGGGAAAGGTTTAGATGTACTAAAGGTTTAGATGTACTAGTAAAAATTTGGGGACTAATAATAGCTCAAAGTTACTATGACTTCCTAGGTTTGTATTAAAAGTAAGTGTTACTAAAAGTTAACATTGTAATTAATAAATGCAATTAAACTACGAGATATTGGGAGGGGAGAGAACAGAGGATGTTTGGCAGAAGGAGGGAGGGCATGAGGCGGGATCTCACCTAATGTGCACATTGTGAGGGTGTACAACATGCCCCCTGGGTGAAGGTTTCTTCTACAAATGGAACTTTACCATGGGAATGAGAACAATGTAACCTAAAAATTGTACGCTCATATTAATTTGAAAAAATAAAAAAATACTTAAACCTACCAGACAAGCAATTCTATATAAAAATATGAAGAGAAACAATTAGATGTGAAGGTTTTTTTTTGGTTAAGAACAGTTATAAGAAGAAATAGAAATTTGGTTTTTGGAAAAATAATTTTGCCTCATTCAATGGTTTTAAAAAGTTTTAATTTAAATAAATACAACTAAATGATTATAAAAGTTCTTTTAAATGATAAAAAATTTAAAAAAATTATAGATATGTTACCTTTGTTGCTGGAATGTCTTTCTTCAGTAAGTCCTTGGTCTCAGGGATTGGAAGAATGAACCCACAGACCACAGATCAGTGGTAAGGTAGGATTTTATTAGACAGAAAGGAATACAGAAGGAGAAAAATGCACCAGAGCTTCTGGAAGAGGGAAAGACCCAGATGGAGAGTCTCTATGTGGGTTCTTTGTCTAAAAGTATGTAATCTTAAGAATTACACTTGGCCAGGACTTGGCAAATGGAAACAGTTTCAATGTTAATGAGTATGACTGACAAATGAATTAATGCAGTCTCTCCAGCTGGGGGCAAAAGGTCAGGGCAGTCCCTTCATGAAATTGCCCAGACCTGTGAAAACTGGGGTCCCCTGTCCAGCCTTGAATGGGGGAACCCTATATCAATCAATTAAGATTAAAGAAATATGTTTATAAAATTTTATTAAAATTAACCTTAACATTTAATACATTAAAGCAAAGTTAAAAGTTGATTTTCTCTTTTAAATAAGATTTTAATGTAATGTTAATAATTGCAATAAAAGATTTTTGTTCACCTTTTAAATAAATTGGTAGAAAAGAAAATGGAGAAAGGAAAGACAGTGTTAATTTTTCTGCTTTATTCTTCAATTGCCTTTATTAGATCTCATCGTTTAGAAAACTGAATCTTCTCCCTATCACGGGGTAAAAGTTTTTGCTTTTTAAAGTCTTTAAACTTTAGCTAAACAAATGATCGTGACTCTGTGTTATGACAGTATTTTAGGACAATAAATGTATAAAACCTTGATATTTGACAAATTTTGCAAAATCAAAATTCTAAATTCAATTTTTTTTGACATGAACTAGCTTTTTAAATAGTAGGGTCACTGAAAGGCTAAGAGAGACATAATAGGCTTATCTGGTATGTTAAAATCATATAGGACACCCTGTCAAAAAATAATGTTTAACTTTCTTTGAGTTATATTTATATAAACATAGTATTAACAGGCATTCTAGTATTATATGAGATTTCTCAAGTTTTGATAGGCTTTGAAATATATTTAAATAATAATTAAGAGGTTATTATATTAAATTGTTATATGCCACAAAAGTTACCAAATTTTTTGTCAATTGTCTCTTTAATCATAGCTATTCTAAGATTTTTTTGTCACCCACAATTATTATTTTACTTTAAAGCAGTTTTTAACTTACTATAGTTCAAAATTTGCTTCTTTAAGAACACGTGTAAGAAGGACTGTGACAAGTATATTTAAATACACGTTTCTATTAACTGTAAAAATCCACAGCAGCTGGGAAAGGGCGGCGGCGGCTTGCTTCGCGGCTCAGGGTTGATGGCGAATTTGTTGTTCCTGTCCGGCAGAGGAATCTCTGGGAGGAAAGCTATTGCTGGTTGTGAAAACAGCAAAAGGCAGTAGTGAGTATTAAAAAAAAAAAAAAAAAAAAAAAAAAAAATCCTACCATCTGGACTGAATCCCGGCTACTAGTCCCTTCCATTTTTCTGACGTGAGGTCAGTGAAATTATTGTCACCTTCCCCGCACCTCCCCAGGTGGTACAAACACAAATTATGATATACAAACTCCAGGATGAACTTTGAATATTAAAATTTGGTTTTCTTTCTAAAAGTTACTTCTGCTTGTTGGGTAGTGCTGGCCTGGCTCTGGAGCCACGTCCTCAGGATACAATGCCCAGATCACTGACAGACTCCTGCCCAAAGTGTCGCATCTTAATGAGGCAGCATTGCCACTGTCCCCAACACTTAATGCGTCAGCATCCCCACTATCACCACCACATGGGGCTTGGCCCACCTCCAGGGCTGTCACCTCAACCCCCAGTTTTTCGTTCTGCCTGGGGGGTAGGGAGATGTGCCCTTTTGGACGTCTTTTGTCCTTGATGGAACCGAAGAGAAAGCCGTGTGGTTAAGGAGGGGGAGTAGGAACCACGGAGTTGGGACTAGAGACTGTTCGCCAGTTGGAACAGATAATGAGGAGCCCCTAGTGACCTCACTCTGAACTAAGCCCATTATCCTGTAGTTACAATCTCGAACTTCAACCAGGGTGTGTGCTTCTGGAAGTGGTACTGGAGTTTCAGGTTCTTGGTTTTGGCTATTGGAAGCTACAGACCACAAGACCAGTGGTAAGTCGGGATTTATTCACAGAAACAAAACTGCAAAAAATCAAACCTCCTGACAGAGAGAGCCCAGGAGGGGACCAAGCTAGCCTGCTCCCTCTTTGAAGTCTGTCTTCAGGCTCTCTGCTCAGGGGTTTATATAGAGGCAGGGAGTTGTTTTCCAGAACTTAATGTTGACTATTAGGGCTGGGTCTTCCTCAGTTCCAGCCAGTTGTCCAGTGAACTCTCAGGCCTTGGAAACTTACATGAAACTGACCAGCCAGAAGTGCAGGTGGAGGAGACAGCAAGGCACCAGTGCCTCCCCTGGAGGTATCTGGCCCTTCCAGCAAGCTGGTTCCTCCATCTGGGCAGCATCAACATCCCCAGGGCTAAGGTGGCAGGTCATGGTGCCACCTTGTCCTGCATCAGAAGGTTTGGGAGGACTCATGCTCATTAAGAAGATTTTTTTTGTAAATCCAACTTGTCAGTGACCCCAAAGGGGCGGGCACAGCGGATACTGGATGCCGGGCAGGCAGACCTGTGAGCTTATTCGCTCATAACTGACAGTGTGTGATCAGACTCAGGTCTCTTCGCCACTCAGGGGGAGGGACCCTTCTGGCTCTTCCAGACAATTCTCCTTACACTTTGTGCGCTTTAGTTCTGCAATAACTGTATGTTGACTTTGATCGCTTTGCATATGTGATCACCCCTCGCTGGCTAGGCACAAGTACATATTCTTTACCACTGAGAGTCAAGAACCCGGGAGCACCCAATTCCGGATATGCACACTCTCCTGAGCTGTGACCTAGTGCACTTTGTTATTTATTTATAGGCCACCAGATGATAGGTTTGGAAAAGCTCACTTGCTCAGTTGGTGCTGTGCACAGGACTAGAAAAGAATTTCTCTAGGCCAAGATTGGGATATAAGAATATGAGTTTATTTTATATCAGAGTGAGGGAAGTGGTGGGAGGAAGATGAGACTAGGAGAGAGGAGGACAGAGCAGGGACATGGTTGGCATCCCAAGGAAAGGAAGGAAGAATGCCCAGACCCGGTAGACTTCTTCACCTGGAGATGCCTCAAGTTTAACATCTAGATACCTCAGCGAGGGCCCTTTACCCTCTAAAGAAACTGCCTTACTTTAATTAAAAAGAAACCTGATATGTTCATGAGAATTGCTAACCAACCTCAAGCAGAACAAGAATTAATTACATGAGACTGAACTAATTTTTTAACCGTTTATTTAAAACATCACTTTTTATGCCTTGTTTTCCAGAAGGCAGGAAAACTTTTTTTCCTCTTTTGAGCTATTCATAGCTTACAACAAATTGGTAAAGTATATTTTGTGAACAATTTGAAATATTTATTCTTTCATCTGCTTTATTTCTCCAGAATTTGGAAACTGTTCATGAGTATTCTTATTTTATGGCAATATACTTATTTGCAACAGTTCAATAACAATCTGGTTTTGTATTATAAAGAACAGAATTAGAGATGCTTGTTGTTTTACCAAGGCTTTGACTGGAATGGCACATTTACAGATATAACTAGACTGCTTTGAAGAAGTAGGTCAACTTTATAAGGCCAATAAAAGACTGCTGGAAAAAAACATACTGACCTGATACTTCATCTTTAATGTTTTCTGATCTGTGGTAAGTAAAGAATGTCACTTTCTGATGGGTCTAAGAATCTTATGGTATTTTGGAACCTGGAGAAAAGAGGAATGTATATAATTTTTATAGATGTCTACAGGCAGTTAAATCTTTGACTTGGGTTAAGAAGCTTTTAAGTAAGTGACCTGAAATTCCTTTTGAGAAAAAAGTTCCAGCAAAGCCAAAGTGGCATTCCCCCTGAGCTAGTTAATTGTCTCTGTGCAAAATAAAATGCTTGGTATTTCTATGACAGGCAGGCAGTTACAACTTGGAGCTGGACAGCTGGGTTAAATTCCTGGAGGGACAGGAAGGTAAGTGTGCTATTATCTTTCTATTTATCCTATGTGTAAAATCCAAAGACAGGACTCCAGTTTCCTTCAGAAAAACATCGCTAAGTTGTAAAACTGTCAAGAGACTTCTGAGTTTTTTGAAAACTTACATACAAATAAAAGGGATAGAGAAAGCAATTACAATTTCATGATTTTTATAAGAAATTATATAAGAGAAGAAAAGAAAATTGCACCAGAGAAAATTCATAGTTTTCATTCATTTGTAATTGTCTTTATGTCTATTTTTATTCTTATACTGTATAACACTGGTTTTCAGAAGGGAGCAATTTTACCCCCTGGGAGTCATTTGACAATGACCAGAGATGTTTTTGTTGTCATCACTGGGAGTAGGGAGGCTACAGTCATCTAGGGTGTAGAGGCTGGGATGCTGCTAAAACATTCTACAATGCACAGGACAGCCCCTGCAACGGAGCAGTGTCCAACCCAAAGTATTAACAGCGTGGAGGCTGTGAACCCCACAGAGGCTGCTCTGTAAGGAGGGTCACTATACAATTTATTATTTAATAGGGGCATTGGGACTTTATATTGGGAATATAAAGCTGGTATTTTTTTTTTTTTGAGACAGAGCCTCAGCTGTCCCCCTGGGTAGAGTGCTGTGGCACCATAGCTCACAGCAACCTCCAACTCCTGGGCTCAAGCGAGTCTCCTGCCCCAGCCTCCCAAGCAGCTGGGACCACAGGTGCCAGCCACAATGCCCAGCCACTTTCTTTGGTTGCAGTTGTCATTGTTGTTTTGGTGGGCCCGGGCTGGACTCGAACCCGCCACCCTAGGTGTATGTGGCTGGCACCCTAGCCACCCGAGCCACAGACGCCGAGCCAAAGCTGGTATTTTTAATAAATAGCCGAGGAGAGTGCATATGCACACACACACTCATACACAGAGGTGACGAAAAATGTATATATGCTTTAAGAACGGAAAAGGCTGTACTAAAATTGTAATACTCAAGTCATCTCTGACTTCTGCAATCACAAGAGATACAAGATACAATATATAAGATATCAGTATACATTGAGTATGACAATTTTTTTTTTTGGCCAGGGCTGGGTTTGAACCCACTATTTCTGGTATATGGGACCGGCACCCTACTCCTTTGAGCCACAGATGCTGCCCGAGTATTACAATTTTAATGTAATTTTTTCCTTTCTTAAAATGTGTATTTTGGCACCCTCTGTGTATATCATATAATATATATAAATGTAGGTCCATAGTCATCTTGTCTGTAAACTCATTGCTAATGAGTTGACTGTCAAGAGTTATCCTTAACAGCGCTCACAGCATTTACAGAGTCTCTCTGCAGGTGCTGGCAAACATCTGGCAATTGGCTTTCTGTGGAGGAGCGGGACCACCCTGATTTGCCGTGTTCGTGGCTTAGTGTGAATACTGCCAACATGGTCAATTTCAAGCTATCAATATGATGTCACTAAACAGGGAGTAGGAAGAGTTACACATTCGCACACCATTGTATAATATTTCCATTACACAGATACAAAAGGTAGAAACCACCTCAAGGGCAAGGGCAATAGTAAACTGCAGTAAAATAATGAGGAAGTAATGAATTTGTATTACTTGTCACCTTCATTTTTTAGTATGCTTGATTTACTTATAAGTTTATATAATTTTTAAAAGTGGCTATCTTAACAACTGACTTGCAAATGTTTTGCAAATTTAACAGTGGGCTTTCATAAGATGGTGTAGGCTGTCTTTAACCCACCTCTAACATTTACCTTGTGATATACCTGGAAATAAGAACTCATTTCTGAGCTCTTCGGATGTGTGAAATAAAGACAAAGGGAGACAGGTTTGCTTTTGTTCTTTTTCTTAAACCAACCACAAGTCTGCCCAAATCCTTCCTATTCTTCCCACACTCCCTGGAAAGAGGAACGTTCATGAAGCCAAATGTTCAGAGCTGAGGGTTTTGTTGACCTGTATTCTTTCAGTGAGAAAGGTTACCGCCAAAGCTGGAATTTAGGTTCCATATCTCCTCTGCTGCATCTTGCTTCTCTGTGCCAAGTAGATCTCAACAGGCTTGGCCTCTTGGATTAGGATCTTTAAGTTCTCTTTCACTCCAGCCAGCACAAGCAGGAGGGCAGCTTACTCTGTCCTCCACGGCAAGCACATAGGAGCTTGCTAGTTTTCAAGATACAGATGGGCTAAGGGCTGGGAGAGCAGATGTCTGTGTAGATAGATCCCAAGGAAGACAGGGTCCCTTGTCCCTATAAAACATTGTTTTGTAAGCGCTATTCCAAGTCTAAATAACAAGGAAGATAGATGCTTATTACAAAGGCAGGAACTATAATAGACATTGTCAGTTGTTGCCCATATCCATTATCCTCTTTTCCCTTAGTAGTTTTTTTTTTTTTTAACCTCTGATTACTTATTAAGAGTATATGGCAGCTCTACCCAGGGGGATAGCTTGAGGCTCCGTCTCAAAAAAAAAAAAAAGAGTATATGGCAGAAAAAAAAAATTTCACTTTGCAGCCTCCATAGGAGCTAATCATTATAGTGAATTCTGGCTAGTAGGATTGCCAAAACAATGTTGTGTAAAAAGTCACTCAAAATTTGGCAGTTATTATAATGAGCATTTATTTCTTGCTCACATTATCTGTGAAGTCACCTGGAGTTCAGCTAATATAGGACTGATCCTATAGGCTTAGCTGTAAGACATGAGCAGGGTCCAGGGCAGCTTTGAGTGTGTTCCATCCTCCTTTGACCAGCAGTTCTTCAAGGCTTGTTTCTGGAGAACAAGCCCAACCATGCAGGTCCCGTTCAAGCCTCTGTTCCTTTTTTTTTTGCAGTTTTTTTGGCTGGGGCCAGGTTTGAATACACCACGTCTGTTATATGGAGGTGGTGCCCTTCTCCTTTGAGAACCAGGCACCGCCCCAAGCCTCTGTTCTTACCTTACCACATCCACTAATATTCCATTGGCCAGAGCAAGTCATATAGTCAAAACTAAAGTCAAGAGGAATAATCTCTGTCTACTATGAATCCGAAGCAAGTCACATGGCCAAGTCCAACATCAGTGGGAAAGGAAATCTCCTCCCAGTCAGAGAGGTAGGTAGTGAATCTAATGCGCCACAGGACGTAAACGCAAGTGTCACGTCTCAGTCTTCTCTGAAAGTCATCTGGTTCATGCTCTTTGTCTAGTGATGACTGATCTTTGATCATGAGACAAGGGCTCCATGCCATTCTTGAAGGTGGCAGGACAGCAAAGTACAAAATGGGTCCCCGAGAGCTTCAAACAGTACAGCCACTACCAGTTCTGTTTTCCAACCTCTGAACTATAAATGAAACAGAAATGTACACTTATTTCACTTTACCCACTGTTATTTGGATCTTTCTTACTCATAGCCAAATTCACTTCAAAACAACACAAAAATTGGTGTCCAAAAGAATTGTGCAGGTCACAAAACTAGAATGTGACGTTGTCTTGGTAAAAATAAATGGGTGCTGAGGAATCACATATTGCAAGTAGGAAGGTCAGTGACCCATCTTATGTGATGGCAGGTTATTTGGTTAAATTGTCCTCTGCTTTGGAAAGGAGATGGTGAGTCAACTGGGACTGTAGCAATAAAGGAAACATCACAAGTCTAGTGTTAGGTACCTTCTTCCAGCCACTTTTACAAAACTGGTAAAAGACAGAAATTTAGACTAGAGATAACCAGCATGAAAGGAGAGAATAGAAGAGTATACAATTGTATTGGGGTGGGTAGTGCTTTTAAAGTACATTCTTAACTGACTGGTATTCCTATAATTTGGAGCCCTAGAAGATTAAAAAAAGCCAACTGCTCCTATAGCTGGGTGCTGCTATAAATAGTATCTCTAAATTAGCAGACTTAGCCCAAGTTAAGACTGATGGCTATCACCTGCATCTTAGCACAGACACTACTAGTTTCTCCATGTAAAGTCATGGAGACACTGAGACACACCCACCCTTGGTGTAGTAACGATATTATAGCACAATTACTAATATTAAATAAAATCATTATTATCTGAAATACTTAATTTAACTAATAGTATAACTAGTGACATAAAATGTTAAGCTGTGTCTTCATGGGGATCTAGTCATAAGAACCTGGATATATTTATATGTGAACTCATGTTTGAAACATCTTTTAAAAGGTCTAGTTCCTGAAGTATTCATTTAGTCAAGTGATTTAAGTAGAATCATTGAATTTAACGTTGTTTCAGAAGTGACCTATTAAATTTGCCAGCTTAGAATTGGGAAGAGTGCATTGCACAAAAGCTGGTGTTTGGCTTATGGTGCTGGTTTTATTGTAAGTGTGTATGGAACAACCGAGAGCACAATGAAGTCATTATATGCTTTGATTGGGGCTCTTGATCAAAGCAGAGAGCTGGAGAAATCTAATTTAGAGCAGGCAACATAAATACGTCTGCACTGCCCAGCTCCTTGCTCCAGTAAAGCCCTGTATTATTTGCAATAAACTGTATACTTTCACATTCTGTCTTGGACGGACTCCTCTAATAACAATCCTATTTATAAATTGACTGGGAAGAAAAGAGTGAAATGAAAACTGTGGAATTCAAAAGTGCAGTTGGTGTACGTATATCACAATTTATTAATCCATTCATGGGTTGATGGGCACTTGGGCTTCTTCCACGACTTAGCAATTATGAATTGGGCTACAATACATAACAACATTACAACAGTACAACAATACAAACATTCTGGTACAAATATCTTTGTTATAATGTAATTTTTGGTCTTCTAGATATAAACCTAGTAGAGGAATTGTAGGATCAAATGGCAGGTCTGTTTTTATTTATTTAATTTTTTTCTTTTTGTAGAGACAGAGTCTCACTTTATCGCCCTTGGTAGAGTGCCATGGTGTCACACAGCTCACAGCAACCTCCAAATCCCGGGCTTAGGCTATTCTCTTGCCTCAGCCTCCCGAGTAGCTGAGACCACATGTTTTTAGATCCCTAAGTGTTCTCCAAAAATCTTTCCAAAAGGAATGTAAGGGGAAAAGGGAGAGGGAGGGGAAGGGATGGGGGACGATGGCAGAGGAAGGGTAGAGGAAGGGTAATTGGTGTGACCACACCTATAGTGCATCTTACAAGGGTACATGTAAAATATACTAAATGTAGAATACAAATGTCTTTATATAATAACTAAGAAAATGCCCTGAAGGCTATGTTAACCAGTTTGATGAAAATATTTCAAATTGTATATAAAACCAGCACATTGTACCCCATGATTGTATTAATGTACACAGCTAGGATTTAATAATAAAAAAAAATGCAGTTGCATAAAGGCAGTTGAGAAGCTTGGGGTGGGGGAGGAGGGAGGATCTTTAGTCTAATTATGTCACTAGAAGTTGAGGACACCTGGTTTGACTGAGGGTACAAGGAAGCCCAAAGAAGCTGAGCCCTCCTACTTTAAGAGATTTGGAATTTACTGGGACCAAAAATGACTGAGTTTATCTAACTACATGGGCATTTTTAAATTGGTATGTTGCCCTAATTATTCTTAGTTATACATATCAAAGAATTCTTATTCATTCTCATACATTCAATTCTCCAGATGAATTTTACAATTTATCTGTAAAATTAAAAATATTTGTTGAGATTGAGATAGGAATTGCATCAAATGTAAAAATAATTTGGGTGAAGATTGAGTCTCTCCTGCCAGGAATCTATTTTCCCTTATTGATACAATCTTCACCAGTCACTTACTCTAAATAAGCACTCCACCCAAGCGGGGATGCAGTGTGCTCTCAGAAGCCTCCTAGCTCAATGTTTTTCTTTCATGACTGGGTGTTTACTTACCCTGGGTGGATTAATTTTAGTCAGTTGCAAAGTTGGTTGAGGTTTGCCGTCTCCCCTTCAGTACCCTCAGTTCCACTCGGGATTTGTGAGTTAATAATCTGGTAAAAGCAATGAGGGCATGTTTATGCAGACCTTGCCGGCCAGCCATACACCATTATGTTTTGATGCAGGATGGGTAGAGTGTGTTTTCTTTATCTTTGTGTGTTGGTGCAGCTCGGAGATTTCACAATTAACATGATGATGTTATACATCTTCAAAATTTAGCCAACATTCAATTTTGGCCATAGTAGTGTTGTGCTCTGGTTCTCTCAGTAGTAGATGTCAGGACATCTGAAAATGATCCATTCACCATTCTTTTGCTTGTTCAGCCAGTCAAGTTTAATGGAAAGGCCATAGATTTTGGATCAGTAGCAGCCTGAATCATTGTCTCCTCAGAGTCATTCAAAAGATGTATAACTTTGGCCCAAGGGATTTACATCTCCCAACCTCAGTATCTCCATCTATTTAATAGGGAGAGAAGTAATGACATAGATACAGAGGTGCATTACTCAAGATAATGTAATAAAATGTCTAGTGTAATGTCCGATACGATGAGCAAGATGCAAATAAAAAATTATCTATTATTAATGGCAACAACAGTTGTAAGATGTATCTGAATAATGTAATATGAGATAATGACAAATCCTGGCCCAGGCTGTGTAATCACATAAATGTGTATTTAAATCTTAGCTGCACCAATTACAAACTATATAAGTAACACAGAATACATTCACACCTCTGCCAAGTTACTTAACACCTCTGAAAATACGTTCCCACATCTACAAAGTAGAAAATAATATCAACCTTAGAGAGTTACAATCGTAATTAAATGAGATTCTGTTCAGGGGGAACTGAGCACAGTTTCTGGCACATAAAGAGACTGCAGTGAGTGGTAACAACAACTGATATTGTCACCGTTGTTACATGTTGGGAAGATCAAGTCAGCTGGGGTATAGAAAGGTCCTAATAGGGTGCCTTAGCTAGAGAGGGCTAAAATTACAGCAACTATACCACTTCTGCCTCCACTACCAACCCTGCCTCAGCAACTCCAAACTTCTGGAGGTCAGAGTCAAACAGATGCTTCTAATGAGGAGAGAATGTGTATACATAGAAGAATTGCTGGAAATTCCACAATCTCCACACACTTACCTTTATCCTGTGGATTAACTTCTCACTGATAAAATCATCTACTCAGCTCAGTGCTGGTAGCACAGTGATTATGCTTAAGGCACCAGCCATATACACGGAGGAGGTTGGCTGGTTTGAACCAGCCTGGGCCTGCTAAACAACAATGACAATTGCAACAAATAATTGCCCAGCATTGTGGCAGGCACCTGTGATCCCAGCTACCTGGGAGGCTGAGGCAAGAGAATCGCGTAAGCCAAAAAATTTGAGGTTGCTGTGAGCTGCGACGCCACAGCACTCTACTGAGAGCAACATAGACTTGAGATTCTCAAAAATAAAATCATCTGCTCCAAATGCTTTTTGTTTTGTTTCACTTTTAAATTCCAATATAGAAACAAAATTGCACGTTTATCATCGAAAAAATAGTACTGGGATGTTTTTACAAACAAAACTGGCCAAGCGGGTATTTTCTGCAAAGCCCAGTGAGACTGCGACTATTATGATTCAGACATTTGAAAGCCCCATGTTTTTTCTTTCAGCATCTTTGACTTGCTGGTGATTGTATGGTCTGGACTCCAGTAAGACTCCCTGCCTCTTATTTAATAATCTAGGACTTTCATTTCCTGAATATGAGTAGACACACATCAGTGAATTTCACCCATTAGGACACATTGAATTATTTTCTGTAGAAACAGCTAGATGCAGTATCTGAGGGAACCACACAGACTTCTTCCTCTATCATGCTGTGAAACCAAATGGAGTCTTTGTTATTAGGAAGTTAGAAAAGGGACTAACTCTTCAGAGTGACTGAAGGAAAGTGCATTGGCCCTTAAAAGAAACACCATGTCCCAGAGGAAATGCACTAAAAAGTGGGAGATGTAGCTTATTTTTCTAGATCCTACTTGGCCATCTAGATGGTCTGATTTAAATTCCTGACTCATGATATGTTATATTATTTTCTTACCAACATACTGGAATTAATCCAAAACATGAAGAAAAGAGTCAAAGATTAAGACAAATGAAGTAATTTAACATTTGTTGCTCTAGTTAATTGTTGCAACAACTTAATGTAGTATTACCTTCATGTTAGAGGTAGGGAAACTGAGGATTATAAAGCTATATTAGTTATTTATGTCGATATCTCAATGGTAGCAGAGATTTGAGACTCAATAGTTTGTGGTCAAGGTCACTGTTCTTGTTTTGGTTCCAAACTGTACTGTCTTAAACAAAACCAGTTCAAATGAACAAACACAACCTTCTATCTCTTTGCCCTAAATAAAATAACTGACTTTATTCACCTATGCCTCTATAGGTATAATTGAATTCCCTAAGGATTACAGGCAGGAGGTGAACAGTCTAAGATCACCCCATCCTACTCAGTTCCACACACACTGCTGGGGTTATACTTACTGGAGAAGCAACATTAGAACAAGTATAACATCTGAGCTGAAGAGGCTTGATTCAGGCTCTGTTTTGTAAGGGACGCGGTCTAATTCCTGGGCATGCAAATTACGATTGCGATTATCAGTTGGGGCCTGTGCCTCTTTTTAGTGCCTGGAGGAATTTCTTATTTTGCAGTTTTACACTAATGACATGAAAGATGTACTGAGATGAGCTCTGTGCACCAGACTATAAATTTAAATCCACTGCTCTGGTTTTATTTGATCCCATACAGAAATAAAGGCCTTTCTTGAGATGACAATCTAGGAATGAAGTTTACTGCCTACCTTGTGGGCTAGTTAAAATGCACAAGAATATGTCTTGTTTAGATACCTACTTTTTATATATGAGTTTTTAAAATTTTTTTATTATTAGTGAAATAGAGGCATTACATAGAATGATGTTCTCTCCATGATGTTCAGTTATGATTATTGTTTGTATCCTCGTATTAAGATTTGTGGGTTTTCTTTCACTTTCTTCTTTTTCCTTTCTGTACCAGCTTGAGTTCTCTGTAATGAACAGGTATCATTTTCACATCATCTATGTAAGGTAAATTCTATCATAACAATATATATATAGGATCCCCAAATCCTGTTTCTTAAAATGTGCCATGTTACAGAATAGTAATGAAAAAGTAATATTTATTTGTTAAGATTTTATTCTTATTAACATGTAACAGTAAAACCTATTGCCTGCATGAATGAGCTGACATTGACCTGAGATAGTCCCATCCCAAGTAATCACAAAGCAATCACTTCCAAACAGCCCCTCACACATTAGCCTCCTCCCAATGATGCAAGCCAATTGACAGTCACACAGCAGCCAAACCTGCGTCACAGCAAAGCGTGATATTAAAGTGTTTGCATTTCTCATGCAAAAACAACAATTTTGTTTAGATGGTTGAGGATAATTATGTGTATTAACTTAATTTATAGACGTCCCCAGTCCTCCCCACATGTAAAGCCAATGCCTATTAACGTACACATATGCCCTGGTCTCTACCTCAAGTAGTATATAATTTGCCTACTTTTTGCATTCTGCAGAACCCATTGAATGAATAGAGCTAAGAGATAAATAGGAGAGTCAAATAGGGTAAGTCAATCTACACAGTAAAGCGCTGACACAAAGTAAGAAGAATGAAAGACAGAAACCATACAGGTGAATACCGATGAATATTTGGAGGGCTTATCATCTGAAAGACTCCAAAGTACCTATATAATGTATATGTGGGTCATTACAAATGTTTTGAGATGCACAAAAATCAAGTAACAGAAAATCCGCTCAGAGAGAAATAAATGCAGCCCTTCCATCAACACCAACAAGCCGAGCAAGTGGAAACTTACACAGGTGAATCAGAAAGGACAGGACGCTGTCAGCTGTGCTTTTTGGAAGTGAAATAGTAGGTCACAACATAGTCTATCTCAAAACTTTCATAGTGACCCATGTGTGCATGAAAAAACATAATATATCAACATAAAGAAGTATCTATAAAACATAAATATAAATGCAGAATCAGAACAAGTGAGTTTTGAAAGTATTGTTTATGAATTGATGACCTTTAATATTCTTTAAAGAACTCAAGTAAATATTCATTTGACAAAAGAGCCTTCAGGATGAAGGGCCAGAGATGCAGGGACATTGTCCATTTTTATACTTAGGTTCAACAGAGTATGGACAGCTATGCAGAAACGATTGGACAAAAAGGACATGATCTAATGCTAGTAGGATAAGTGGGGTAGCAAGTAGTCAGTGTAGATTCTTCCTGGGCCTCCTGGCCTGTGTCCCTTCCTTCTGGAAGGGGGCAGGAGTGAGGGCCTTCTGGGCTACAATCAAGAAAGGTAGGTCAGAGAATCACTTTATGGCCAGTTGTTACATAGAATCATCTTAGGCTAGATGGCTGGCTGTTGGGAAAGGGGGTTCTTGCTTTTGTGACCCATGTTGGGGAAGAGGGATTCTAGTTTCTATGACTAGCCTCAAGATTGGGACTGAGAGGCAGAAGGGGAAGAGAAGTTCAGGGAGGAACTTTTGCTTTAAGGCCTTCGTTTGGGGGTACTGTTTTCTGAGTTGCACAATCAGTTTAAAATATAACACAAATAGAATACTTTTCTGGTATTAGTAATACACTTTTTGAAAGGAGACATGGTGGCATGGTTCATAGAATATAACTAGGAAATATCCCTTTTCTGGTTTCCTTTGGGTCCTCTTACTTACCTGTGTTGCTAATGGTCTATGATAACTACAACTCTACATGAGAACAATTGATTTCTTTTATTAGGATTTTAAACTAATATCATATAATATAAATATTAAAAAATATATAATTCCAAAGGCTCTGAAATTATTTATTGTCATTAACATAGTAGAAGTAAAAATAAAACAAAAATATGACATATTTTTATAATAGAAAATATTTATCGACTGTTTTTCTCTAGCCCTAATTATTGTGCATAAGTGGCTGCAGCAGTGATCCATTTAAGACCAAGTAGGCCAGAAATCTGTGATTGACAATGGTAGTAATTATCAACCAGGACTAAGAAACCACCGTATCATCACAGCATGAAGGCTAGTCCTTGCAACAGGACACCAGTGCCAGCAGAAGGTTTCTGGAACAATTTTCACTGAAAACAAGAATAAATTATTTACTTACTGGTCTTCTTTTTTACATGCTCTTACTGCTGTGTTTTTCTATAGTCATGAACTTTTCTCTCTAATCCTGACATAGTATAAATGGCTATGTGGAAGTCTTAAACTAAAAATTTGCATTTGGATTTGGACTTTATTGTTTTTTAAAATAGAATGGAGTGAACATAACCATTTTAATAGATGATTCATTGCGTAAGAAATATACCTGGTATATATATTGAGTATATATATATATATATGGGGAGAGAGAGAGAGCACCACTGTTTTTTTTAAAAAAAGCTTTACTTGGACAAATCTGCTTTTCACAAAAGAAAAAAATTAATTTCTCAGTTTTTTTTTTACTATTGATTTCAGGTGATTTTCCTCAGCAGTAAACTTTATTTTAATGTTTCTTAAAATAAATATTGAGTTACACTTATTTCATTATTTTCATTGTAGTTCATTATTTTCACTATTGTATTATTTCTCTCTTCCCCAATAAAGTTTTGAAAATGCGTACCCAAAGAAGAGTAATATGTCTAACATTTCAATGAAACAGCTCATGGTTGAAAATTAAGTATCTAGTTCAAAATTTCAACAAGACCTAGATAAATCCGTTGCTTACCATGAGGCTTAGTGGAAAAAGAAAGCATCAACTATTATTCTGTTAGAGTGTTCTTGTACCTTTTGTCTCCTTGTTCTTGTGCTTTCACTCTTTTAAAAATAGTCCTGCCCGCTTTTGTTGGCTTTTTTGGCTTCCCAGCTTAAAGGAACTTTTTAAAGAAAGAGGTCAGCTATCACCCTAATAACCTGGCTGGAGGGAAGTGATGCATCCTAAAATATAAGAGAAAAACAGCCATCCGGCTGGCTTGTTAGGTAGAACTAGCCACTTCTTCTTAACTAGTCATGTTGTCCTGGTAAAACACAAATAAGGCCAGGTCCTAAAGGTGTTATGTTGGAAGTATTTCATAAGAGCATCATGTGCAGTGGTAAGATCAGCTAATTATTATCAGAAGTGTACATTGACCAGTAACTACTATAGGTTAGCATCAGCTATTTTTGTGTGTACATGGTGTTTGTGAAAATTGAGTAACTGTCAAAATAATCAGGCTAAATGTGGATAGCACTGCTTGAGAATTTATAAACCACAAATGTAACCTACAAAATGTTGCAAAGTGAATGATCATATTGCAATCTCAGTATAGGAGGAGACATCTTGTCTCTTTTTGTTTATTATTGAAGAAAACAAGAGGTCATGGAAAGTAGCTACGTCAGGTGTGGTGGCCCAGATAGCAGGTCCCTGTGTTCTCAGATTCTTGGTTCCCAATACTGAAGAACTGGTACTGAGCTGATAGAATGAGTGAGCAGAGCAAGCAGTGCAAGCAGGCAGAGTGCCAAAGTTTAATCAAGAGCTGCTTCTGGCTGGCTCACCAAAATATTAGGGCAGCATGGTGATGGCTCAACATAGTTGCCAAAATAATTTTTAAAAGCAAGGGCGAGTAAAGTTTTGCAAGAAAGGAAATATTTATTTTAATGACCTGGATAGCTGGTCGGGCCATGTTTTAGCGACCACAAGCATCGTGGAGAGCACAGTGCTGGATTTTATAAACAACTTGTGAGGGATGTCAGCTGCTACTTAGAAGGTTCCCAGGGTCTTGATTAATTCCATTCCCATAACATGTTCCCATAAAACCTTGTATCTATTCTGTCCATGTCAGAAAGTCCCAGAGACATTAATCAGTCCCCCAAAACAACCAACTTCCCCCAATCACCAACCTGCAAGGCTTTGATTACCAATTAGCTCCATTTCCACAATGACCCAGGTCATCCTGTCCCAAGCCCATCCAAAATGGCCCAGCCACATCTGCCTCCCACCCTGCTCATGTCTAACTGACTGCCTAATCTAATAGCTACACACAGACATACTCACAAATGATACAGACTTATCAGGTTTTCCGCTCTCTTTTGTCTCATTTGTGGTGCTGTGTCCCAGGTGTGTGTGGGTTTTCCCTTTAGGGAAGCCTTAGTGTTACGGATTAATACTTTTTTGCTTTATCTTTCTTCTGTAATTTCCATCAAGAGTGAAGCCAAAGCCTGGGGAAAGATTTTATAAAGAAGACTTCAGTGGTAATTGCAACAACAAAAATAAACAAATGGGACTTAATTAAACTGAAAAGCTTCTGTACAGCTAAGGAAACAACAACCAAAGCAAACAGACAACCTTCAGAATGGGAAACGGTATCTGCATATTATGAATCAGACAAAAGCTTGGTAATAGGATCTACGGAGAACTCAATAATTGCATATATCACTGGACAAGAGACATGAATAAAACCCCTAAAGAAGACAGGGATGGATGGCCAACAAATATATGAAAAAATGCTCATCATCCCTAATCATCAGAGAAACACAAATGAAAACTACCATGAGGTATCACCTAACCCCAGTAAGAACGGCCCACATCACGAAGTCTCAAAGCTGCAGATGCTGGTGTGGACATGTAGAGAAGGGAACACTTTGACACTGCTGATGGGACTGCAAACTCATACAACTTTTTTGGAAGGAAGTATGGAGAATCCTTAAAGAACTCATATTACATCTCCCATTTGATCCTGCAATCCCATTACTAGGTATCTACGCAGAAGAAAGAAAATCCTTTTATCATAAGGACATTTGCACTAGACTGTTTATTGCAGCTCAATTTGCAATTGCCAAATGTGGAAACAACCTAAATGTCCACCAACCCATTTAGGTTGGTATATGTATACCCTGGCATACTATTCAGCCATTAAAAAAGATTCAGACTTTATACCTTTTCTATTAACCTGGATGGAGGTAGAGCACATTCTTCTTAGTAAAGCGTCACAGGAATGGAGAAGCAAGAATCCATTGTACTCAGTTCTAATATGAAGGCAGTAACTGAAGTAATACAAGGAGGGAGGGTAGGAGAATGAGGGATTGGGGAGAGGGGAGAAAGAGGGATGGGGTTATGGTGTATGGCACACTTCTTGGGGGTGGGACATAATTATAAGAGGGACAAATACAATCAATGTAACCTAATTCTTTGTACCCTCAATAAGTCCCAGACAAAAAAGAAAGAAAAAAAAAATTAGCTGGGAATGGTGGTGGGCGTCTGCAGTCTCAATAACCTCACTGCTAAATCAAGTGATCAATTCTCAGCCCTCAACTTACATAAAGCATTCAATAAAGTTATAGGTTCATCATTCTCAGAAAAAAAAAAAAGAGTGAAGCCAAAAATTTTTACAGGTATCTACCTACACCAAATGTACCAAAAAATGAGGAAGATTAAACAGATATTAATTAAAAGGTATAAAAACTTCTTAACATGATATATTATTCCTATTCCTACTTTCTTTTTCTCTTTTACCATAGGATTTCAGCCAGGTCCAGAAATCCTGGATCCAGGTCCAAGCAAACAAAGAAAATTCCAGGTAGGCAAAAGAGGCATTGTGGGCTTGGAATAGCCATATTATTGCAAAGTGAGCAGGTGCCAGCTCTCTGGTGCTCACTGCATAAATCATCCCAAAGTGATAATTGTCCAATTTTCCTCCCTCTAAGGATAAGATTATGTTATAGCAGAATCTCTGCTAAATTCCAACAGCAAATCACTTTTGGCCAAAAGCTAAATGGACTCTTAACCACCATCTTATCTAAATAGCTTCATTACCAAGTGACTAGGTGAGAAAAGAGGACCATGGGAAACTCTCAGAATTTGGTTTATTGAGAGTGAAATTTAAGAGTGAGTGCCCATATCTTTGCTTCTACACTGATTACATTCTGATTATTATGATGTCACAGACGGGAATGTTATGAAAAAAGATTTTCACAGGACTTCAAGAACATAATAAATTTGTAAACAGCCAGTTGTATGACCTGTCAGCATAAGGCTTAGTACTCATTTTCTGCCCCTACCCGCCTCCCCCAATCCAATTTTTTTCTCTATTATACTGTTGTCTTTTCTGTGTTTGCCTCTAAAAACCCGTAAAAGTATGAAATTATGGTTTAAATATTTTCTGATAATTCCTATCTATAAAGACTTCTCGGCTCAGCACCTGTGGCTCAAGTGGCTAAGGTGCCAGCCACATACACCTAAGGTGGCGGGTTCGAATCCAGCCCAGGCCCACCAAACAACAATGATGGCTGCAACCAAAAAATGGCCAGGCGTTGTGGTGGGCACCTGTGGTCCCAGTTACTTGGGAGGCTGAGGCAGGAGACTCGCTTGAGCCCTGGAGTTGGAGGTTGTTGTGAGCTGTGATGTCATAGCACTCTACCCAGGGGGACAGCTTGAGGCTCTGTCTCAAAAAAAAAAAAAAAAGACTTCTCAAAGCACTATAAATCCATATAAACTTTCAAGAGTATAATGTAGCAATATATTACAAAAACCTTAAAATGGTTCCTTCTTTTTGATGCAAATATTTTACTACAAGGAATTTTCTTGTAGAGAAATAACCAGGAATGTGTGTAAAATTAGCTATAGGATATTAATTGTATGTACTTTAAAAAGTATATACTATTGCTAAAATTAATTTTAGTAGATCAATACAGTGAAATTATATGCAGACAATAAAAACATATTGTAGGGGTAAGAGTCTATTATGTACAATAAAAAAAAGAGTCTATTATGTTATCACATACACAAAGCAAGTCACAAAAAATACTACAGAGTATTTTATTTTGAAACAGTAAAAGAAGTCTCCGTGCATATACATGTACATGCAAAGCAAAGCAACAGGAAGAAGAATAACACAAACCCAAGGTCACGGTCATGGGCAAATATTTGATAAGGTTATGGTTGAGGTGTATATATATATGTGTGTGTGTGTGTGTGTGTGTGTGTGTGTAAAATAATACAGGCTGATTTTCTTGACTGAACGGGCATTACTTATGTAATTAAAGAAGATACTAAGTTGGTGTTTTTGAATTAGCTAATAAACTCAATTTATACCTCTCATAGCCATTTACATTTGAAATGAGTCTCAGCAACAATAAATTGCTACTGTTTGATTATAAAAGAAAGCGATTGTCAAGAGACATCAGATACTGTCCTATTCATACTTTGCCTCAGGAAAGAGAAAAAAAGGGGAATAAGATTTACCAGACTATTTATGGAAAGTCACCAAGTCTTACTATGGTGCATGTAAATTGGATTTGCTGCATGCTTAGATGGAGATATTTGTTGCATCTTACTAGTTTACTAGTGTCATAGTATGTGTATCTATGTGTGTAGATGTGTGGATATGTACTTGCGGACTGAGAGTTATCCCTGCAGAGAAAATTTAAGAATCAGATAGAAAGAGAAAAAAATAGAGTTCAAACTTGATGACACTTGATCTATTCCCAAGCAGCAAACCCAGTTCTCCAGGAAATCAAATATAAAAAAATAAGGTGTGATACCTCTACACACTGATCAGAATGACCAAAATCTAAAACACTGACAACACCAAATGCTGGTGAGGATGTGGAGCAACAGGAACTCTCAGTCTTTGCTGGTAGGGATGAAAGTAAGTATGATCACTTTGGAAGACAATTTTGCATTTTCTTATAAGATTAAACACATTCTTAGCATATGAGGCAGCAATCTTGGCCTTTGGTATTTACCCAAATGAGTTGAAAAATTATGTCCATGAAAAACCTGACCATAAATGTAGCTAGGTGTCCCTTTGTTACTGGAATTTTACTCATCAGTAGGTCCTTGGTCTTGGGGATTCAAGGAATGAACTCATGGACCACAGATCAGTGGTAAGGCAGGATTTCATAGAAGGGAATACAGAAGTAAAAGACATCATAGTTTCTGGCAGGGGGAAAGAACTGACTGTGGAGTCTCCACGTGGGCTCTTTATCTAGGGGTATTAGGTCTTGCGAATTACACTTGGCCAGGACTTGGCGAATAGGGACACATTTTCATCATTAATTGACAAAGGAATGAATACAGCCCCTCCAGTTCAGGGGAAAAGGTCAGGGTGCTCCCTTTATGAACTTACCTAAGCCTAGGACAGCTGGGCTCCCCTGTCCAGCCTTGAAGGGGGAAATCCCTGTACTATCTTCACGGGGTGAATAGATAAATAAATTGTGGTACATGCAGACAATAAAATATTTAGCATTAAAACAAAATGAGTTATCAAGTCAGGAGAAGACATAAAGGAAAGCTGAATGTATGTAGTTACGTGAAAGAAGACAGTTTGAAAAGGTCACGTCCTGTGTGATTCCGGGTACATGACACAGGAAAAGACAGAATTATGGAGACAGTGACAGGATCAGTGATTACTAGAGGTCAGAGGGGAGAGGGGGGTGAATAAGGGAACACAGCATATTTGGGGCATATTGAGGGTATGTATTTAGGGCAGTGAAACTACTGCACGTGAGACCAGAATGGTGGACACGTCAACACCACAGAATGTACAACACCACAAATGACCCTAAAGCCAGCTATAGAATCTCCGTGGTAATGATGTGTCACTGCAGTTCATCAATGTGACAAATGTATCACTGTGGTGTGGGATTTTGACAGTGGGCTGACTGCACAGTGGGAGCGGGGAGTTTAGGAGAAATTGCTGTATCTTCCACTCAGTTTTGCTGTCAACCTAAAACTGTTCTAAAAAATAGTCTCTTTAAAAGGAAATATGAGTGTAAGAGTGTGTGTGTGTGTGATATATATGGAATGTTATACAACTTTGAGAATGCAATTTTAAATCTTCAAATTGAAAACAAACAAGATTATCAGAAAAAGGGAATGACTTCAGTCACAGAGAGATGGAAAGGAAGGAGCAGAAATTTCCCCCCCCCAAACATAGATTCTTCCATAACTGATTTTTATCAATTATTTGTTTGTTCTCTGAGGCCGTGTGCTTATTTGTCCTCCGTGAATTTCATGTGGCTGGATTGCTTCTTGTTCACTGCCTCATCGTCTTTCGTGTTCTCTTGTAGTTTTCCATGCATCCACCCTGCTTTTTAGCTTGGCTTGTCTGATTTCTATGTACTGTCATTACGCCTATTCTCCAGCAGAAAAGAAATGGTAAATACCAACTCTCAGACCTGAAGACTTGGAGCATGTGGCTTCCTGGAATAAATGCCTCATTATAAAACATTCATAAAAAGTCTTCAGTCCAAAATGAATTATAGCTTTAGGTTTCCAAGCACACAGGCAAATATAAGAAACCAACATTACATTTAAAGATAAAACTACAAATACATGTTATTCTGGCATGAAAATATTTGCTGCTGCCCACTGTGTTTGTCTCAATGGAAAGACCAATTCATTTAATGAGCTCTTCTTTTTAGAAAGCACCAAAATATCAGCTAAACAGAGAGAACATGATAGGATATTATTCATTACACATAGGGGAATAACTGACATTTCTTCTTTGCCACAAAAAATAAAGAAAATGGAAATTTGACAGATTATTTCAGAAAAGCTACCAAATCCCACTATAAGAAATGTAGATTGGATATAATATCAGCTTGGCGAGGGATGATGTTTGTTACATCTCTGCCAGTGTGCTCCCTGTGGCTGGTATTTGTAGGATACTCAGTGTAATGCATGCCCTCCTTCTTTCTGGCTGCCCTTGGCTGCCTTGCTGTAGCATCTGCAGAGAGACAGCAGGTCTGTTAAAGCAATGAATGATTATCATTGGCTGGAGTGAGGGTTGCTATAGGATTTTTCTAATACTTTACAGCCAGCAGAATAACCAAACAAACTCAAACTCCTGCGCCAGGGGAGAGGCGTGATGATGAATACGACTCAGTAGGAGAGGACACACAGGAGGGAGTTGAAAGAATTGTTGAAGTAATATCCTTGAGCAGATATGGTGTGTAAGGGGAAGAGTTAGCCTAAAATAAAGATGTATCTGCAGGAAGAACAGCAAGGCAGAGTAAACACAGGCCAGATCCGAGCTGCCTATGTACTCTGTGGTAAGTGAAAAGGGAAAATGCAGGGCCCTGGCCCAGGGCAGGAAGGGCAGCATCTCTTTGCCTAGAGTTTGCTGCCCCAATCATAGTTCATCAGTCAGGCTGTCGAGGGAAACAGAACCAATAAGGGTTGTGTGTGTCTGTGTGTGTGTGCACAGGCACGAGTATGTGTGTGTGTATGTTTGCGTGCACACATGTGCCTGCATACTTACAGAGAGACATTTATTTTTAGAAATTGGCTCATGCTGTTATGATGGCGGCTGGCAAGTCCAGAGTGCTGAGCAGCCGTGGCTGATGATGAGGGAAGAGCCGATGTTGTATCATAGTTCAAGGCCAAAGGCCATCTGCTGACAGAATTCCCTCTTGCTTGGGGTTGGTCAGTTTTTGGTCTGTTCAGGCCTTTGACTGATTGGAAGAGGCTCACCCAAATTATGGAAAGCAAACTGCTTTAAAATACCAATTTAAATGCTAATCACATCAAAAACACTCTCACAGAAACTTCCAGAGTAATGTTTGGCCACATATTTGGGGACCTTGGCCACACCAAGTTGAGGCATTAAAACTAACCCTCATGATGAGTAACCCCTCCAAGAAGCTATAACCTTCTCCTTGAGATGGGATTAGAGGTGGACCAGAGGCCACCCATCTGTCTGTTGGATAAAATGAGCAGCTGCCAGACCAGCCATTGTTTTGCCTGGACCCAGGGTGCACAGGACATGTGGCTGACCCTATGTCACTCTGTACCAGTGCCCAGCTCTTCTCCCCGGTCTGGAAGAAAACAACAAAAGCAGACCAAGCAGACCACCAGCTCAACACAATTTACAGCCCTAGGTGGAAGAAGGAGAATTGCTTAAGTCCGAGAGGTTGAAATTGCCGTGAGCTATGATGCCATAGCACTCTACCCAGGGTGACATAGAGAGACTCTGTCAAATAAAAAAAAAAAAAGGAAGGAAGAAAGAGAGGGAGAGAGGGAGGAACGGAGGGAGGGAGGGAGGAAGGAAGGAAGGAAGGAAAGAAGGAAGGAAGGAAATGGGAGGCTCGGTGCCATAGCACAGTTATGGCGCCAGCCACATGCACTGAGTCTGGCAGTTTGAACCCAGCCTGGGCCTGCTTAACAACAATGACAACTGGCTCGGCACCTGTGGCTCAATCGGCTAAGGCGCCAGCCACGTACACCTAAGGTGGCGGGTTCGAATCCCCAGCCCGGGCCCGCCAAACAACAATGATGGCTGCAACCAAAAAATGGCTGGGCGTTGTGGCGGGCGCCT
>CAUYQV010058229.1:0-10692 GCA_963574575.1 Galagoides demidoff
GCATCACAGCTCATAGCAACCTCCAACTCCTGGGCTCAAGCGAGTCTCCTGCCTCAGCCTCCCAAGTAGCTGGGACCACAGGCGCCCACCACAACGCCCGGCCATTTTTTGGTTGCAGCCATCGTTGTTGTTTGGCGGGCCGGGCTGGGGATTCGAACCCGCCACCTTAGGTGTACGTGGCTGGCGCCTTAGCTGATTGAGCCACAGGCGCCAAGCCGGTTATCATGGTTTTTATTTGCAATTATCTAATGGCTAATGATGATTAGCATCTTTTCATATGCTCATTAGCCACCTCTCTATCTCCCTTGAAAATGACTATTGAAATCATTTTCCCATTCTTAAAATCAGGTTTTCTTATCTTTGGGTAGAAATAAATATTTACGAATTTTGATACAAGTTCTTTATCAAGTATATTATTTGTATTTATTTTCTCCTGGTCTCTGGTGTGACTTTTAATTTTCTATTTTCTTGAACTTAGAAATTCTATTTCTATCTTCTTGAACATAGAAATTTTAAACTTTTATAAAATTCAACTTATTAAATTTTCTATTCTGAGTTATGCTTTGGCGTTGTGTCTAAGAACACGTTCTCAAAGATCACAGAGCTTCTCTTATTTGCTTCCTCTTAGAAGTATTTTTTTCAGTCTTACATTTAGATAATTACCCATTTTGAAATAATCTCTATGTGTTGTGTGATGTTTAAACATCTGTTTATTTTTTGCATGTGGACATCTGGTTGTGTCAGATTTTGAAAAGATTGTCATTTCTCCCAATGAACTGACAATATTTCATTTCATCTGTGTTGAAAATAATCATAAATATGAGGATTTATTTCTGAACTCTCATTTTTATGCCCTAATTTCTGTCTATTGATCTATATATCACAGTGCCTTGATTATTTTACTTTATTTGTATTTTTTTTTTTTTTAAAGAAAGAGTCTCAAGCTGTTACCATGAGTAGAGTGCTATGGCATCTTAGCTCACAGCAACCTCTAGTTTGGGCTCAAGTGACCCTCTTGCCTCAGTTTTATTTATTTTATTTTTAGTAGGGGGGGGTCTCACTTTTGCTCAGGCTGGTCTGGAACTCACGTGCTCAAGCAATCCCCCCACCTCAACCTCCCAGAGTGCCAGAATTACAGGCATGAGCCACCGCACCCAGCCTGATTATTTTACTTCTACACTAAGTTTTGAAACTGGATAATTAAGTTCTTCAAACTTCTTATTATTTTTGAATACTGTTTGGATAACTATATGTACTTTGTACTTCTACATAAATTTTAGGAGCAATTTGTTCATTTCTACAAAAAGGTCTGATATTTTGATAGGAATTACATTGCTTTTTTTATGAGTAAATTTTGGAAGAATTGCCATTTTAACTGTCTGAGTCTTCCTATCTATGAACATGAATGTCTTTATTCATGTAAGCCTTCCCTCAGCAATATTTTATACTTCTCACTGTGCAAACCTGGTACATGTTTAAAAATAACATTTTAAGTACATTTTTTGGTAATAGTTTGAATGGAATTGCTTTTTAAATTTTAGTTTGTGGAATTTTATTGTTTCTAGAATGCAGCAACCCAAGTAACTTTTGTATGTTGTTCTTGAACTCTGAGATCTGCTAAATTTTTTCGTTAAAGTAGTATTTTGCGGATTTCTTGGAATCTTACGATCATGCCATCTGTGAGTAAAGATAATTTTATAACCAGTTTTCTTTCCAACATTTTTGCTATATTTCACTAGCTATAACTTTCTGTTAAGCTTTAAATAGCAATATCCCCTGTTCTTGATTTTCTGGGGGGGAAAAATTCAATCTTTTACGATAAAATATAACATTAGGTTTTCTTTCTTTTCTTTTAAAAAGAAGCGTTTTATGAGTTTGAGAATGGTTTCTTCTGTCTCTTGTTTAAGAAACCTGGGACACTTTATAATTAATAATTCCATTTATTTACTTTTTACAGGTCTATTTACATTTCCAGTCTTCCTTAAGTTAGCTTTGGTGGGTTTTGCTTTTGTTAAAATTTGTACATTTTTTCTAACTCGTCAAATTTCAGGCATATAGTATTCATAGTAATTTTTTAAATGTTCTGTAGAGTCAGTAATAATTTTTCTTCTTTCCTTTTTGGTTTTGGTAATTCTTGCACTCTCTCTTTTTATCATTTGGTCAGTCTAGCTAAGTGTTTATCAACTCTGTTGATCTTTTCAGAGAAAACTCTTGGATGTATCATTATTTTCTATTATTTTGTGTTATCTGTATCATTGCTTTCTCTTTAATCTTATTTCTTTTCCTCTATATATTTTAGACTGAGTTTGCTTTTTTTATCAAGTTCTTAATGTCTGAGTTGAGATTTCATGCTTCTGATACATGTATTAAAAGCTGTTAAGTCAATAAATTCTGAAATCAATTCAGAAATTCAGAAATTCTGATGTGTCTTTTCTATTCTGTCTGAAATATCTTTTAATTTCCTTCATGATTTCTCCTTAAGTCCATGAGTGAGAAGTATGCTGGTTAATTTCAAAGTATTTAATTTCCTATATTCCTTTTTGATGTTGATTTCAAATTTAATTCTACCGTGGCTGGATAACATCCTTTGCATAATGTCAATTCTTATAAATTAATAGATTTGTTTTATGGCCTAAAATATTCTACCCTAAAGAATATTTCTTGTGTACTTCAAAAGAATGTACATTCTGCAGTTAGGATGAGTTAGCTGATAGCTAATACAGCCTTTTTGGAAAGAAGTATGGAGAATCTTAAAAGAACTAAAAGTTGACCTTCCATTTGATCCTGCAATCCCATTACCAGGTATCTACCCAGAAGAACAAAAATCATTTTACCCCAAAGACATTTGCACCAGAATGTATACTGCAGCTCAATTCATAATTGACAAGTCGTGGAAGCAACCTAAGGGCCCACTAATCCATGAACGGATCAACAAACTGTGTATGTATGCCCTTAATACTAGTCAGCCATTAAAAAATGGAGACTTTCCATCCTTTACATTTACCTGGATGGAGCTGAAACACATTCTTCTTAGTAAAGTATTGCAAGAATGGGAAAATAAATATCCAATGTACTCAGTACTAATATGAAACCAATATACAAACAATTATATGCTCATACAAATAATAAAACACAAACGTAGTCTAGTATGGGGGCATAGGGACAAGGGGAGGGGGAGGATGATTGACAGAAGGTGGGAGGGTGTGAGGCGGGATCTCACTTACCCTGCACACTGTAAGGGTGGCTCTCCATGCCCCCAGTAGAGGCTCTTTTACAACTGGAACTTTACCCTGGAAGTGAAAACAATGCAACTTAAAAATTTGTATCCTCGTAATAATTTGAAATAAAAATAAACAAATACAGTATTTTTTCTCTCTCCAATTCACCTTTCCTGTTTCTATGCTACTTGACTCCATAAATACTCTGCCTTTTTCAGAGAAGAAAGAAGACACCGAGCTGCTTTGCCTTCCCTGCTAGACTCACCAGTCTTTATCTTTCTTGTTTCTTTTTTTCCCTCTGGATTAGCTCTACCAACCTCCATCTTTGCTTTCTCTCTCTTTTTGCTGCCTTGGATGGAGAGAAATACATATTTTTTCCTTTCCAAGTGCCAAGCACTATAATATATCCACTTTCCTTTGTATTACGAAGGAAGTTCTTATTCCATTAACCTGGCCAACATGACCATTTTACACAAAAATTCACAGAGAAACTTTCTTTCTATGTATTTTTCTATTTTTCTCTTTTATTTAATTTGTGAAAAGTCTTGAACAATATTACAGAGTCGCTGATTTCATTCACTCACCGCCTATTCATTCACTCCTTACCCTGTACCATACAGCTTCTGAGCCTAAGGCTGCAAAAGCATTAGGATCAGAATGCTTTGGGGGCATTGTTTCTTATTTGCTAGCTCTAGTAATTTATCAGTTCCTATCCTAATTCACCATAGTTTTCCATTATTGCTTTTTTCTAAACTACAATAGCCTCCTAATTAATTTCTCCTTTCTCATCTGTTCTCATTCTAATCCATTCTACACACTACAGCTCATAAAAATCATATACAGCTCTAATCACGCACATGTCTCCCTAAAACAGGGTCAGTTAAATGTTAGACATCCTAACGATTGGATTATTTCAAAATTAATAGCCAAAATGGTTTCATAACTGTATATGCACATGTTATTGTTTTTCCTTTGGTACCCATGGACCAGTGTAGATGTTCTAAATTAATAAAAATAAAAAGTAGTACATAGTCAAATTTTTATCTTCTGACCCTAAAATTAGCTAGATGATGTCAGGTAACTGTCCTCACAGTCTTACTCCTTGCTTAGTCCCTTATCTATACTATAAAGGATTTTGCTTTATTTGCTCTTAAAAGTCTTTGCCACTCTTAAAAGCTGTGTTTTTATGACTAACGCTTTTTTTTAAGACATTGACTATTGATGTTCAGTTTCATCTGATCCAGATCACTTATGAGTTTACAAGGCCACAACACAGCTGCATAAGATGCGTAAGCTATTACCTAGTTTCATCAGACAGTCTTAATGCTATATTTGACTAAATTGTCCCCTCACACACACATTAGAAGTTATGCTGATTTTCTTTTCAAAGAAAAAGAAATACATTGGGTATTCACAAAGTCAATCTTAAATATTCTCCTGCTCTTCAGACTAATGCTAAAATCTAAAAGTAGCTGTACAGACATGATCTTCTGTCAGTTTAAACAGAATCTCACTGATCCACCTGACATTAATTCATTTAAGTCATCCTCTTATGAGCAATAGAGAGGAAAGCTGTCAGATAGTTTCTGCCGCAGCTGAAATGCAGCTGCCAAGGTTTATTTTTCGTGCTGTCAGAAGGAGAGGAGGCTTGTTCTCAGCGTTCCAAGGCTGCTTTCATTATTCCTAACTTTACGAGCATAGTACGGTGTCTGCTCTCATAAAAGTCGAGTAGATTCTTATGGTCTACAAAACCATCGACACAGACTATTCTTAGAATTAGAAGCATTTGTAATTTCAATATTAACCAGTATTTGATATTTTTATCTGTAGAAGATAAAACTTAATTTTGGATAATTAGTATAACAGAATGCCCTCAAAAAAAGCAGTGTATTTTCAGCCATGTGAGATCGAGACAGAATTCTTAAGCCCTCTCTAACAATGTGTTACTCATCTATTTACTTAAGTCCTTTTTGTCAAGTTAATTAAATGTCTGTGGTGGTTTAGGGCTCACACTCATTTATAAGTGTCGAAAGTGTGATTGGTTCTCAGTGTATGTCAAGTCATTGGCCTTGAATCAAGTGTGACAAAGAACCTGTGACCGCACTTCCTGGTAAACATCAGAGCAATATGGGCCATGAAAAGGAGAAATGTGGAAATATTGCTGGAGGATGTAACCAGTGAGTTACAGGACCATTCAGTAATTACCGTGTAGCCCAAAGCTAACAATAAGCAAAACTTGACAAAGGGATCCCTTCCCCAAGATAAGCTATGGCCATCTCCTAAAACACCGTTGTGATAAATACACCAATCTGTGTGACTACAATGTGAATTACCCCCATCATAGTATAATGTACCTGTCCAGTGCTGAAGGTGATGAGGAATCAGCAGTGCTCTTGCCCTTATGGGGAAACATATGAAAATAAAGATACATAAAGAAATGGTTCAGTGATAAGTATCACTCGGGAATATAAATAAGTGCCCAAAAGAACAGAATAATAACTTAGAAGCAGCTATTAGAGAATACCCCTTTGGGATATTGACATGGCGATCTCAATGAGAAGACAGCCAGCGTGTGGGAGTGTGGGAAAGAGCAGAGTGAAGTGCATGGGAAGAGGCTGTGTTGGTGCACCTGGGCTGCTATTGCAAAAACACCCCAGACCGGGCAGCATTTAAATAAGCAGCACCCATTTTCACAGTTCTGGAGACTGGGAAGTCCAAGCTCAAGCAGCATTCACAGCATTTGCCTGTTTATCGTAACGCATGGTGAAATAAGCAGATATAGAGATCTCATCTATAGTCAGTGCCTCAGTTATCCAAGCTGGACGTTTTGGCTACCTGTGTCCTGAAATGTAAAAATAATGCCTAGAAGAACTAAACCATATTATACAAAGTATATTCAGTGTTCAGAGTTATCCATCAAAATCTATCTCTGTGCCAGGTGACTAGAGGCCCTGTGGTATGGTTGGTGCTAACAAGTGGCCTTTACTAGCACTTCTCAAGCACTAGATCTGCAGGTTCATGCCTCACTGTCTCTCACAAAGAACCATTTTCATTAAAAAAAAAAAAATTTTTCAGAAGCACAATCTGGGTAAGTGTGGTATGGACCCCAGGGTTCTGCATTTATAAAAGTAGACTTCTAATTTCCAACCACTTCAGTACGCCCCTGGCTTTTGGTTTCCAACCACTTTGGTACGCCCACGCCTCTGGTCGGTGTGACCCATTTCATTCACTTTTTTACCTGATTTGTACCAAATGAAGCTCATTAACTCTGGGCCTTATCAATGACAATAACAATAAAATAACTTAAACATCACTGTGAATAAACTACATTTGCCTATTTACTAATAATAAGTAGCCTTCATTTGTTTAATGACTTTTTTATACTGTTCTGGGCACTTTATTAAGAGCTTTGCTTATATTAGCTTATTTAATTTTTCACACAACCCCATGCAAGAGGCATTCATTATCTTTGTGGTACAGATGGAAAACTGAGGAATAAGAGGTCACATAGCTAAGAGTATGACAGAGCCACATACTCCAGGGCTCATGCTCATAAGATGATGCGTCTTCTACGTACATACACATGACGAATGTTACATATGTAACAATTGGGCACAGAGACAATTAATTTACTATATACAACTCAGAAGCAGTCTTGTTTAATAGAAGTCAAATCTCTCCTCACGGAAGGATTAATAAACACACCTACTCAACATGGCTAGAAGTAAGGTTTCCAGGGTTTGAACCCCTCCTTCCTTCAGTGACTCTTTCTCCTTCTGTCTCTAACTCGCACTGTCTGGTTATTGGGCCTCAGATTAACTTCTGACATCATTATGACGCATCTCCTCTGAGGCTGCTCACCACCAGATTGTTAAAGGGTAAGATTTCAATCCTCATAAGGAAAAGTTGATACGACTATACCAATTACAGTTTTGTTGTCCTCAAGGATTTTTTTAAATTAGGATTTATAGATAAAGGGTTAACAAAACCCATCCCCCTTTAGAAAGTTCAACTTTGATTAATGTAAAATATCAACTTTGTTATTAGGCAACTTTACTTACAGAAAAACTGAGTTTCTACATTACATCTAGGGTGTTTGAACTGTAAATATTTTTGGAAAGCCCTAACATTAGATGTGTTCTGATCATCATAATTTCAGGGATGCTGCCATTCACATGCATTCTGTAGCTCAGATTAGAGAACTTCCTGACCCTGAAGGCATTTGGCTTTGCAGGAACTCCTGTCAGTCTTCTGTTGATGGGAGGGATCTTGTCATGACCTGAGATTTAGTGATAGGCTTACTGAAGGAACGCCATCAAAGTTGGACCCCGAGACAACTTTTTCAAAGAAAACTTTCTTTTCCTTTTTTTCCTTTTAGATATACACTTATTATATCTAATGGCTTCCTTATCTTTTACATCTAAATTTATTTCATGAACTTCAGAATGGTTTATAATGACAAGAAAGAACATCAATGAAATGAGACTTGAAGCATAGGGTGCTTCAAGGTTTTTTTGGAGGGGGCTGCAAACTTATTTATTCCAACAGGCAAAGCCATCAAAGGAAGCCCACATACCTCAACCAAAGGCTTTCCCTGAGATGTGGCTTTGCTTTTCCAAGCATGCATGTGGTTTGTGATATGCACAGCCCACCCACGGATGCTGCTGAGGGCCTCAAGGGTTGATGCCACATTTTTCTAGCTGTATCCACTGCCCAGGGACATGCCCAGGGCACTGCTCTGCTGACTTCCACTCCAGTCAAGTGTCAAAGCAAAGGCCGCACCGTCTCCTCAGCATCTTACACAGTCAGAGGCGAAACCACCATTGATTTTCTTAGGATGGAGCACTTTCCTTAGTGCTGAGGATTATTTGGTAAACAAGAGATTAGTATGTTAAAGAGAAAAGCATGATTTCTGGAGTACAATACATGCATGGTCTGGAATTCAGTAAGTAAACTGAAAAGCTTGACCCATAAGACTCAGCTTCATTAAAGTTGCCCAATTCTGTTTCTTATTCAATGTTAAGAGCAGCTTGAAAGTGGGTGATTTCTTAATTAAATGTATTGCAAAGCTCTTAGGTATAAATTCCCCCCCGCCCCCTTTATGGGCGCGTTAGACTTTCCCACATCAATTTTTCAAAACACTTTTTAGCTTTACAATAATGACATTTTGATTCTATATATGCCTACACAGAAAGATATATTTTTATAGAGTAGGTTTTAAGAGCCTATTTGGAACCCTCGGATGTTTTCAAATGGACAGTCCTCTGTGGATCAGAATAGGCTGGCCAATGGACTTCCATCCAGAGGCTCTACTCTCTGAGGTTGCTGTGGGAAAGTGACAGACTCACAGCTGGACTTCTCTATCTCACCATAAAATGTTAGCCAACACCCAATCACACCAGTGTTTTGCCCGCAAGAGACACAAGTGACAAAATTCGTAAGAAAAAACAGTATTGAGAACATACTTAGAGCTCTTAGACACCAGGCCCAGAGATGATCATGGAACAGAAGTCTACCTATAGCGGTGCTTTCATTGGACTGGCATTATGGATACATGTCTTTATATGCATATATAAAATGAGCATTATGACTGAAAGTCGAAGGACAGATTCTGGGGAGTCACGAACTCTTTCACAATCTTGTCTGTGACCTCATTGCCCCAGGCCTGGTGGTGCTCAGTAATCAAGGGCTGCAGAACCTCTGTGAGTGTCTTTTTGAGCTCTCCAGTGAGCACAGCTCCACTGGTATGATCCTTCCCAATCTGCTCTAGCTTGTGGTCATCCTCAAGGACGAAGGTCAGGTACATGAAAGACATGTCCATATCACAGTTTCCCCCAAACTGCTGGTGCTCCTCAACGGTGTCTCTCCCTGCAGAAAATGCATGTTTATTGACCTTGGTCTTGATGTACTTGGTGGTATCAATGAGGAAGATGAAGGAGTTGGGGTTGCTGGTGCTCATTTTGGTCTGGGCACCCTGCAGGGAGGGGAAGAAGGTTGAGGCATCAGGGCTGGTTTAGGATAGCTGATTCCGGGGCAACGTCCCTCATCATTCTAAAGTAAGGATCCTGATGGGATAAGGCACTGGACGTCCATCCTATCTTGGAAGATCTGTGGGAATGAGCTGCTGAAGGAGGAAGCAGCCTGGATGGCAGGAAAACTGATCTTCCCAATGCTGTGATTGTCAGTGAAGCTGAAAATCCCTTTTACTTGGTTGAAGGTAACACGCTCCTGAATCTTCACCACATTCTTGGAGAAGCTTGAGCTCATCCCCATGCAGTTGAGGTCAGAAAATATGAAAGTCTTGAGATATCAAAGCCACAGGAAATGATGTCCTTGGCGTTCTCCACAGCATAGCCATAGGCCTGTCCCAGGGTCAGGTCTTCCACAGATACCTCTCATCATTCATCATCTAGATGACCAAGGGCACATTAAACACATCTTGCAGTCACTTCATGAAAATAAAGAGGAGGAGGTGACCTATGTGCATTGCTGCAGAAGAAGGGCCTCTGCCCATGTAAAGATAAAATGCCTTCCTATTTTCATAGGCATCCAGAACCTGGTTCATATCTCTGAGTGAGAAGAAGATGCCTCCATTCAGGAGGTGGTGAGGTCTCTGGCCCGTGGCTCTCTCTATTTGGTTTACCAGCTCTTTGTCAATATTACTGCTTCCACATCGAACAATGAGCTTGTCATAGTTGATGCCTTTTGCACTGCTTATGCATACCATCCATGGGTCCACAAAATCGTCTTCCACTTCTGCAGCGTCTGACCATGATTATTCTCAGACGCTGTGTTCTTTGGAGGGCAGTCAGCTTTGTAATCCTCCCTGTGGCAGCTTTGTAGCTCATTTTTAAAGACAGCAACATCTTCCCTGCAGAATCAATTTCATCCTTTGGTGCCTTTCCAGCTTTGAGGGACTGCAGGAGCTCCTCTCGCACAGCGACACTGTTAAACAGATCCAACCAAGCAAGAGGCACAGGCTCGCTGTCGGGGCATGCCTGCCATCTTTCGGGACCTGGCTAGGGTGTCAGGGGATTTGAGACAAGACTGGCCTTCCCGGGCCAGTCAGCACTACCAGCTCAGCCATGGTTACCTCCTAGTTGTCCCTGCTTCAAGGTTTTAAAAAATGATTTTGACAAAAATCAAAACCACCTCAAGATACCACCTAATCCCAGGGAGAATGGCAACATCACAAAGTCTCAAAGATGCAGATGCCAGCATGGGAGTGAAGAGAAGTGAACATTTACACCCTGTTGGTGAGATTGCAAACTAATACAGCCTTTTTGGAAAGAAGTATGGAGAATCCTCAAAGAGCTAAAAAGTAGACCCTCCCATTTGATCCTGCAATCCCATTACTGGGTATCTCTCCAGAAGAAAAATAATCATATTACCATAGCACATTTGCACTCAAATGTTTATAGCAATTAATCATAATCACTAAGATGTGGAAACAACCCAAGTGCCCATCAACCTA
>CAUYQV010058230.1:0-15405 GCA_963574575.1 Galagoides demidoff
TTTGAATAATTTCTTGAAATTCTAATTCCCTGAAATTCTAATGTCATGATATTTGATACTAATGTTACATTTTAATGTTTCTGTCAGTATTTTGCATAGGATGAACCATGTACAAGTTTTTTCATTCAAAATAAATAGTGAATATTTATTATTATTTCTTTGAATAATTTCTTGAAATTCTAATTCCCTGAAATTCTAATGTCATGATATTTGATACTAATGTTACATTTTAATGTTTCTGTCAGTATTTTGCATAGGATGAACCATGTACAAGTTTTTTCATTCAAAATAAATAATGAATATTTATTATTATTTCAATGTAGTTACACACAGGAACAACACGATGAAAAGACGTGGTTGATAACTAAACTGGGATTTTTGGTTTAGAGTATGGAGGACCTAGAAGGGACTCATCAAAATCTTTTCATTTGTGATTGAAGTGAAATTAGAAAGGAAATGACTGCTTTGCAAACCACACTTATGATGGAAACTGTAAGTGTAGTATATACTTCTACTATAAGTAGGGAGAATTTACTCTCTGGACTGATTAAACTGTTGAATATTGTATTTGGCTAATTCCATGTAACAGTTACCTATGTATTCAACAATTTTATCTCTCGTTTTGTGTCCCAGCAGCAGCAAGAACTTGCCAGTGTTCACAGGTCTCTCCTGCCCTTGTTCCTGACCCTGTAAAGTATGGAACTGAACCACAGTGATGTGACGGAGTCCTCAAATTAGCCAAGGAAGCCAGTGTGGCTTAAAAATCTAGTCTAAATGAACATATCTTCTTTGTTACCTTGTTAATTCCCAGACCTCCTTTCAAGTAAAACCCACATAAATCCCAAATGGTCATGTGAGCAGCAGCCATTTCCAACTTACACAACAAGATTCTAGCCCTTTGGTATAACAATGACTCTATGTCTGTAAGGGAGACACTTAACTTTTAGCAATTAATACTATGTAAGTTTTCATTGGCTTCAGTGAATCTGTGTCAGTCTGGAAATGTAGATAGCAAAGTTGTGACAAATTACATTGTTTTTCGTAAGGAATATAATTCTGGAAGGGAGAGTATTTTACCTAAAAAGTTTTTCATACACTCATTGTTACATACAGAACCTATTTTAATAACAATGGGATTTCAAATGAATCATATTCTATAGACTTTCTAGCTTGCTAAAAAAATAAGTATATGAATCTACTGATATTAGTGTTAACCTCTCACTTTCAGCATTCAGTAGATTTGTCTAAAAAGAAGAAATCATAGAATGGTTTTAATTTTTTCGACCACTCAAACCTACATCAAAGTGCCAGAATATTTTCAAATGGAATGATAATTACTTTAGTCTAAAAAGTAGTCTTGGGGTTCTTGTATAAGTATCTGGTCAGATGGTATCAGATGGTTATCCTCTAGAAGAGTTCTATCAAGATTTTATGAATTAAAGGGTGAGGTATCAAGCTTTTTCAAAGTACAATATTCTTAATTAGGTGATGTACTTTGTGAGGAGGTTTGCTGTAATAAATTTGCATTTCTTGAAGATTTATTTCACTGTTTGAATACTCTTACTAAGAAGATGCTAGGAAATTATGAAAACATTCTCACATCTAAAATTCATGCTTTCAGAGATAAATTACTGCTCTGGAGGGAAAGGATTCAAAGAGAAAATGCAGTAGAAATGTTTGAGCTAGTGAAGAGGGGTGCACTGGATAAAAATCTTATTGAACTAATTTTCCAAACTTTACAGTCATTGTACACAAATTTCAAATATATATATTCATTCCCTTGTACTTGCCATAGCATCTCTGGACTGGAGGAGAAATCCCTTACTTTTAAGTGCATGTATGCCAGCAAATTTAAATACTACAGAAGACAAAGAGTTGACAGAAAGAAAAAATGGCAGAGGATTGCAACTAAAATATCCAGCAGAAGATACTACCAGCTTGTGGTTCACTTCAAGGGTGAATTTGCAAATATTACCTCCCCCAGGGGGAAACAAAAAACAAAAACATAAAACAGAAATACTTCTTCCATTCTCATCATCTCAACTGGTCTATATTGAATGATGTTCTATGCCCTGTCTTGTTGGTTCAACATTGTCAAAATCAATTTCTACCCATGTTTTCTGAGCTAATGCAGGTAGGTGTACCATAGCCAGACCTGCACTTCCTCTGAGTACAAGGTACTTCCCACCCAAACATAAACTGTATAATCCTCCTGTGCTGTAATGTTCTGTGATCTCACCTAGTCATACTTTATCCTTGTCATTAGTCCAAGAGGGGCGAAAGTTAGCATAATGCATGCTGACTAAGACAAACAACATTTTAGATGAGCTCTTTGGGGGGGTCTCCAGGAACAAGTAGATTGTTTCCAAATAGCGAACGTTGTGGGGTGTTTAATGCTAAGATATGAGTTCAGAAGATCCTAGGAATTCATACTGCTCATGCTCTCCATCTTTGCAGATCTCAGGGCTGAACTCTTTCCTGTTAGCTCTTAGCATGGAAACAAAACCCTGAAGTGCTATGCCCTCTTGGAGCACATCTGCCAACCAGCAATTAGGATCAGGGCCTGGTATTCAGCAGTTGATAGGGGAAGTGCCCAGCTGGGCTTTCTCGTCACACACACACCCATGACAGAGACCCAGGTTAGGGCAATCAGAGAGGATTCAGCAACTGCTTATGCTGCAAGGGAACTCAGAGTCCACACAGCCATACATCCACCCACACACCCCAAATGCCTTTCAGTGATGCCAATTCCAAAAGGAGGTAGGTTTGGGAGAGGCACGTCAGCCTTGATGCAAGAAATGATATCCAAGTGATAGCAGGTACCCTTCCTTCCCCCTAAACCAACAGACACACCTCTAAATTCAGAAATTTGGGGAGATCTGGGACTCTGGTTTCAAACACAGAAAGTCAGCTCATGATGCTGATAAATATTTCTCATCAACAGGATGAATTAGTGCATTCTAGTCATGTCAGAAATTAGATTGTTCCATGGATCCTAAGATTCCCATCTCTTTCTATAGTGCCTAAAGTTTCCCTTCTGAGCAGAGTTTTAAATCACACCTTACTTGCTCTCCTAAAATATAATGCTATGAATGAATGAATGAATGAATGAGATAATAAAGAAATATTAGACACAACAGATAAACAAGAAGAAAATTGATGACAGCCACACCAGAATTTCCCCAAACTATTATTTCTTTGGAAGTGTGTTCATGTATTTTCTTAGGAATTCCACCTATATAGCTGTACAATTTCAAGTGTGATGGAGCACAACTTCAGGGTGAAGGACACAATGGTTTCCCTGTGACTCCACACAGCTATTTTGCAAATTTTACCAAGCACATGGCCATAGGAACACAGGATGTAGGAGAACAGTTGATTGCTTCTTGGAACAAAAAATGTACTTGTGTTCATGTTAAGCCTTTGATGTTTATTCTCACATCAAGTTGGAAAAACAAACTAGATTTGCTAACATTTATTCTCAAAGAACAAGACCAACCCTCTTATTTCAAGTTAGTTTAACCATTCAAGGGCTTCGCAACTTATCCCTTCATTGCACCTATTTAATTCTCTTGAGACAAATGCCACGATTAGCAAATGGGGGCGGTTTCTACAACCCATTTTCAAATTCCCAGTCCTGGCACCTCTACTGCTTTAGCTTGCATTCTGGAAAACCAGGGCAGCCTGCATTTATACCATTGGGACCTGTCGGTGCTAGCTGATAGATAAGTCAGAAGATAAAGCTTGGCTGGTCTGAGAAAAATGAGCATGTTTCAGGGGATATGGGATGCAAGGCAAGGTGTTTGCTTTGTGTGGTTCACACCAAAGTAGATGTGTGGTTCACACCAAAGTAGATGTGCTGGCGGGCAGTCAGCCCCGCTCTTAGTTGTAGTGCAGCCAGCCTGTACATGGGATGACTCTAGCTGCCCTCCACATGGGGACAGACAGCTGCACAAAGAGGAGGTCCAGTCGCTGTCAGGTGGGAGGACAGCCTGAAGCCTGTCTTAAGACGTCGTCCAGCTATGGTAGAAGAACTCCTACCACAAATGGAATTTCCAGGGGACACAGGGTTAATGGTCTTGCAGAAGGCTGACAAAATGTTTGCCGCATGCTGTGCTGTCACCCACAGACAGATGGACCACACATAGGGCATCCAGGGACTTTACTTCTGACTTTCAGCTTGCTTTTGGATGAGACATCAGAAGTCAGGTAGAGATCACATATAAGAAAATATCTCTGTCATCAGATTTAACTCTCAGGACCACTTGTCACAAAATGTAAATAGGCTTGCAAGGAAATTTCAGGCAGCATCTTAAAAGGAAAATCTAATGAAAACTCCAATGTATAATGTAAAAACATACATTAGGCTTTAAAAATGATTGTTCCTTCACAGCTAATATCAGTGAACTGTCATGTAAAAAAACCAAAAACCAATCAACCACCACTAACAACAAAAAAGAACAGTGTATGTCCTACATGAAAATGTCAAGTACTTGGTTAAAAGACATGGTATGAAATTCAAGATTTTTCCTCTGGAACTATCTGGGCAATGACACATCCAAGTAAGTCAAGGGAAATAAACTGTCTAAACTGTTTTTAAAAAACAGCTCATGGAGAGTTTGGGAAGGAGAAGCAACAACGAACAGTGTGCTGCTGACTGCCCAGCAGCCCATCGACTTTGGTATGAACTGCACAAAGCACAAACGCTAGAGATGGATCCAGGACCAGTTATGCACCCACGCAAAATCTCGAATTTCCAGAACACATTTACTTGCCACAGAGAATGATCACAAGCTCCATACAGATGGGTTTGGGAATGAATTCTAGACAGTAGGAGGCTGCCTGCTAGGTCAGGGCACAGGAGCAGACCTAATAACCGCGCCTGGTGGTTGCTGCTTTCTTTCTATGTTTCTTTAAGATATTCTTGTCAAAGAGCTCTTTCTCACGGTAATGCACGGGTGGTCCCTGCAGGTACTTCTCTTCTGCTGCCGAGTAGTCTAGCTCCTCCAGTGTGGCAATTGCATGAATGATTGCTTCCGGCAGAAGGACTTCCAGGATGAAATTGACTTTGTTATCTCTTATCTGAGTCAGCATGGCACAGTCTACCTGTTTGTAGACTTCCTGTAAATGTCTGACCACCACATCCAACTGATCCTCATCCTCCAGGTATGTCTCGATGCAGAGCAAGTACCTACTTGAATTGAGAAATGACGTCAGCCATCTGGATGGTTTCCTGCCTTTCAAGATGTCCAGAAGGTGGTGGTCAGCCCCTTTTCTCCTCACAATGAAGTCCACCAGCTTCCGGTTGGCTCGGTCCCGAGCGGCCCGCATCCGGTCCGGAAGAATTCTCTTGCAGGGCCTCTTCCCGGGCAGGGAGGCCTCCTCCTCTGAATCCTCCAGGTCTGCGTAATTCACCTTTGGAAAGTCAATCTCCAGGTCCCCCTCTTGGATGGCTTTCCTCATCGGGTAGCTGACGTCAGCAGCATAGTAGCTGAGGAAGGAGCCGGCAAAAGAGCCACGGGCGATTCCCTCTCGGTAGTGGGAGATCAAGGAGAAGCACCAGTTGACACTCTGCCTATACTCTTTCTCAGCTCTCTTCAGGAGCTTCTCCTTCTGTTTACAATCCAGGGGCTTTAATCTCCGAAGAGGCATGCGGATGCCTCTCTTCCCAGGGTGCAGGTTTGCCTCAATCGCGAGCACCCTGGCAGTCTTCTGTGCCTTGCTGACACTCTTTACCACTCCTGGCCAAAACGGAAGGTCTTGAAATTTAAACCAGACCATGGTTCCTCTTTCAATGGGACAGGGCTCCTGCAGGGATGCAATCCTCCAGGGTCGCCCCTGTCCTTTACCGCCAGCTGTTTTGCAAGCGGTGAGGGGCTTAGTAGGCTTTGGGTGAGGTTCTTGCAGTCCCTTCTCCGAACGTGGTACCTGAAGCTTCCTCCTCCTATCTGCAAGACGGAGCGAGTACTGCCACCTCGGGGGCGGGGGTCTACAGGCTGCTGTGGCACCTGCCAGGCCCAGCTCTCCTGCCCCCTCTGCAGACTGCTCAGTGCTTCCTGCACAGTCCAAACATGCAGAGGAGGCAGCCAGGCCATTAGGGCAGGTGTCCTGTGCCTCTCCGTAAAGACCTGTGGGCGCAGTGAAAACCAGACCCAGTGGCCTAGACGGAGCCACCTGTTGGTCTTCAGCACATGCATCCTCCTCCAGGACTGGGGGGCGCAAGGACGTGACTGTGGAGGTGTCTGCCTTTCTCTTGCCTGCTTCCTCACCATTATGCTCCAAAAGTGTGAGTACGTCTTGGCGAGCACTGGCACTGTGTGATGCCTTTGTCTGCATCTCTCTTGCGATAGGAGTGACGGCTGTGTACACCTGTGAAGCACCACCATGCACACCGTTCTTGCTCTCTGAAGGCACCAACAGTGACCCTGGGTCTTCACATTCTCCAGGACCCCTTTGTGACTTCCCTTTGCGTTTCTGATGCTTTCTACGAGGGGGGTGCTTGGCTCGTTTTGCAGGCACCTTCCGGGATGGCACAGTGGCCTCCTGCACATCTGGTTTTCTCTGATTCACAATCTCCAGGGCCACTTTCAGGGCTCTTCTGTAGCACACTTCCTGTCCGGGTACAGCTCTAACCTTCGACTGCACCACTGCTGAGGAGGAGGCAATGGCTTCAATTTCAGACTTAGTTAGGGGCTGCACGTCTGTGCCCCTCACTTTAACTTTTTCATCTGCTGAGAGGATTTGAACTGCTAGAGAAAATGCCCCCTTCTGCTTATTTTTCAGTGAAGCCCCAGATCTGGACAAAACCCTTCCTGGCCATAAGCGGCCTTTCCATTTGCAGAGGACATACTCAGAGTCCATGATGACGTGTGTCCTGGGTGAGGAGGTCACTAAGAGACGCTGAGGGGTTAGGATGCCCTGCCCAGTGCTACCGAAGCTCTTGCCTGAGGCCTCCTGTGCCTTAGCACTCAGGTGTTTGAAGCCCATGTGGCCGTCTCCATTCCACCAGGATCTCCCAGAGATGCTTGTGCTTGAGCTTTCAACACACAATAATGGAGTGTACTGGAGTGTGGAAAGAAAAGGAGACATGAGTCAGAAAAATATCCCTTTGTACAGAGTAGAGGTAGTGTTCAATCACAATGAGACTGATAGGAGACGGATGGGGTGAGGAAAAACAACAGGTGTGTTTGATGGGGGCTGGTAAACAGCAAGGGTTTGGGGGAAAATACAGAGGGGCCGTGGGTGTCTTGAAACATCCAAGCCAATCTATCCTAGTTGTAACCAGTGAAAACCGAGGAATACATCTGCGTGAGGGAGAGGTGTGTGCTGTCATGGCCCCCGTTTTTCTTACGGGATGTGCTATGACTTTTGGTTTCAGTCTATGGGAAAGCTTTATGGTTTCTCCTTTCTAGGGTGCTAGTGGGGCTTTGCACACTGCAGGAAGCCTGCGGCCCTCTCTTGGGTACAGACGATAGCTGTCAGCGTGGTGGCATGTGCAAGGGCATGAGGTGAGAAGCCAGAGGCCATGAGCATCATGCTGAAGATAGCTGGCTGTCACGATCCATGAGGACTGCTACAGCACTGGACACTGGCTATGACCTGCACCTGTGAGTTGTGGCTTAAAACTTGGCCTCCCAAACACCATGTCTGCAGTTCTTAACATGAAAGCAAGTGTCTGCAGAGCGGGGTTCAAAGAAACCCAGGTCCCATGTTCCCACAAGACATGGCTGCCAACGGATGTCCAGGCAATGGGCAAGTCTTACCCATCAACAGGGGTGTCGCTGGGTTCTCACGTGCCAACTGCCTGTGTGCACACCCTTCTCGCTTGCTGAATCTCAGGCACACTATTCTCCCAGGGACCCAACGGTCCCGAATGTAGATACCCAGGTCCCGGGCACCACCAATGTCACTCTGGAAAATCCAAAACAGATAAAAGTTAAGTCAATTAAGTGAGGATAGATTTGTCATGCTCCCTCCTCTGCTCTCTTATCCCTGCCTATTTGGAACACAACTGACATCTTAATCTCATCCACAAATTCATGTTGTGTTGATTTTCTTCCTTCTTTTGCAGTTCAGGATACTGCTACATTATGCTACTTTGTGGATGCCAGTCTTACCTATTTCAGAACAGAGGGTATTATTCCTTTTGTGATAGCACTGACCTTGGACACAACATGGGTAGTCTGTGAGTGTGTGGATCAAAATGAGGTTTTTAATGCTGATGCACATTTCCAATTCACAGTAATATTCAATTTGGTTGCAGAGAATATGACATGCACAGAAAGATTCATGAAACGGACAGCATGCTACAGATGCTTACTCTTTACAGGATGATGCATGTCTTTCCAACACATTACCCAGGCATTCATGGGCTCACATATGTGTACATGGCATGTTCAACTAGAGTTGTTGCCATGCGGGACTTGGACACAGTGTCCTGGGAGTGCCCATTCTCCTACAGAATTTTTGTGGGTTTCTTCACAACAAGGTTTGCCAGGTGTCCACACACTATTTAATGAGATGTCTCACTTCATAGAAATGTGTGATGCAGAAGATGAGATTTTTTTCCTTCAATCCTTCTCTTCCCAACTTCGTACCCCAAATACTTTTAATATTCTCTAGTTTTCTCTAATCTTGTGAAGAATATATTATATCTCATTTCCATATTTTACCTCAGGATTCCTTGATTTCAAATTGTAAGTTTCATAGCATGAAAAGTAAGCTATGAAACTTACTTTTGCTTTGAGCTGTGATGCCAGGACACTCTACTCAGGGTAACAGCTTGATACTCCGTCTCAAAAATAAATAAATAAATAAATCTGTAATAGACTGCATACTATCACTGAAAGTAATTTGAGAAAATGTGGCCAAATGCGCGTACCAAAGAATATTCAAATAGGCTGTGTACTTTTTGAAGACTTCGAAATTTCTTATAGCAGTGTATGTGTGTAATTAGCATAAAGAATCTAGGGTGTGTGGAATTACGAGTTTGCAGTGAGCATTCCTGGGTAATTGGATAACTCATGCTTAATATAGCTCCTATGGTGCAATTTTAAGTATCATTATAGAATTTGCACGTATGTGTTTAAAATAATGAACAAAATGGAACAGAAAGTAAATTTTACAATGTAGGCAGAATCATTGGCAAAGATGTGTAGAGTCAGTAAGTGTGGGCTACATGCATCCATGCCAGGCATTTTTTGGGTTCTAACTTCACCCTGCCCCATGTGTGTGTGTGTGTGTGTGTATGACAGAGAGAGACTTTGTGCCAGCTTTGGGGGGGCATATATGTGTGCGTCTGTACATGGGGTATGGGAGGTATGTTGGGGCTTATGGGCATCCACTCATTCCAGTTTTGTGAGAAAGACTGGAAGGTCCAACTCAGGGGAGACTAGTAGTTGAGTCACCTGTGATCCCTTCTCCCTGTTGTTCTGTGTCCTCAGGTGATACCTATACTTGAGAGCCTGGTGCTGTCAGTTCTGTAAGGCAGAGAGTGCCAAAGCTGAGTGATCACACTGCCCTAAGCCCAGACTTTGTTTGGGGTGTCCACCAAAGTATGTGCATTTCATCATCACTGTGCATTCATCTTACACCTACAGGGGTGTGTGAACAAGACACGCACAAGAACAAGAAATGATCTTTCACGCTATGAAACTTACTTTTGAAATCAAGGAATTCAAGAGAATCAATCAATTCTCTTCCCTCAGCTTCCCAAGTAGATGGGACTATAGGTGCCTACTATAATGCCTGGCTATTATTTTTGTTGCAGGTGTCCTTGTTGTTTTAGCAGGCCTGGGCCAGGTTCAAACCAGCCAGTCCTGGTGTAGCAGCTGGCATCCTACCCACAGAGCTACAGGTGCTACCCCACATATATATTTTTTTCTTATAAGAGCCATGCCTCCTTAGGAGAGATAGTTAGAAGGTTGAGAGGCCAGAGTGACTCTACTTTGTTAAAAAAAAAAAAAAACACCTAAAACTGACTTCCGACAGTTTCAAGATGCCTCCCCCTCCCCTTGCTTAACTAAGCTATCTGCTTGAGCAAACACAACCTGCAGAAAATAAGATTACCTTAAAACTGAAAAACCTTGTAAAACCACAGTCCTGTCTTTGCACAACACCCAACCCCCATTGTGAAAAACCCCACAACCCTACCCTAGCCATTGAATCCTGCAAATTCTGCTTCTGTGAAATTCTGCTTTGCTCCAAAGAACCCTCTCCCAAGTGAAAACATAACATAAAAACCTTGCTCCCCCTGCATCTAGGGGTCAAGAGCTTTTTGGCGCTAGCTACTCTTGACTATTGCCGTATAAAAGACCCTATACTGATGTTGGCCTCAGTGTGCTGGCATATTGTCTATAATTCCACTAGTATCTTTTGAACATAACAAGGGAGGTGTTTTAAATAACAAAATATTAAATATTCCTCTCACCCCATCCTTTGTCCCATTCCTCAAATATAACGATGCAGAAAAACATTCAGTCACAACATCTGGTTACCTACCAGTTAAGTATAAATTACATAGTTTATGTAAATTGCACATTCTCATGGACAACAACACTGTCGTGTCACCGGGCAAGGGAGGCACTGCAATGCAAGAAAAACTCTGGAAATGTAAACAGAAATTTCATGCCCTGGTTGCACAGCGAAAATAAGAGGAAGGAGGATGGGAGTAGGTTTGTGAGGGGAGATGGTATTTTTTTTTTAATTGTTGGGGATTCGTTGAGGGTACAAAGAACAAGGTTGGTTACACTGATTGCATTTGTTAGGTAAAGTCCATCTTAAGGATGCGGTATTTTTTCATTCATTCTGAGTCCAAAAAGAAAGAGGGGGGAGGCAACAGTGGAGAATATTCCAAAATATGGCAAACTCTCCAACCACAGATTCCAAGGTGCCAACCCCCTGACTGAACCACACATACACATTCACACAGAGGCCTAGGTCCCTCAGAGTAAAACTCCCAGAAAGCAAAGCGACAGGGACACCTGGAAGGGAAAGAGAAGAGAAACAAATGTCATGATTAGACAGTGTCCTCTAGCTTTTTTCTTTTCCATAAAGGACAACATGATACAATGATGTGAAGGACACTGAAGTGTAAAAGGGAAGGATGAGATAACGAAGAGAGTGCAACGGTGTGCAGCAGAGGCCATGCCAGGCCTGAACATGACCTGGAAGATATGGGGGCCTGAGAACCATGAGATGGGATGTGACCTTCAGAGCCTGGGCCTGGACTCCATTGCAAAGGGGGCTGCCCTTTCTGATCTAGAATGAGGTTCTTAGAGGAGGTAAGGGAGGAGACCCGTGCAACCTGAGCCCCTGGTAGTGATCCTCTGAGTTAAGTTGCTACTGCTCCAGGGCCAGAATCCCAAGTCAGTGTCCATCAGACCAGAGCTCTTAGCAAAGCCACACCAAGGACAATCCTGCTGGTGGTGGTCTTTCTGCGTGGGCATGCTGAAAGGAGTGCTTGGAATTAGGGGAAAATCTACATTATGGACCTTTCCTCCCTAAGACAAAGACACGTCCCTATTGTGCAAAGGAACTTTATTGGGGTGACTCTGAGTGGAATAGCCTCAGATGGGATAACACAACCAGTCCCCTTTCTTCCTGACTGCCTGTTCCCTGTGAAGACCCCAGCCGGCAGACCCACCCAAGATGGTAAAGGCACAGTGGGGCTGGCAAGTCCCAGTCACAGAACCACAGAGCCTAGCATAAGTGTGCAAGAGCATGTCCCATACAGCACATCCTGTAAGGAAAATCTGTAGAAATGCCATCAACAGAGAAAAAGCCGTATCCCTAACATTGGCTTCCAAACATGCAACCACACATGAAAGAAATGTATCCCTGCTAAGAGGTTATTGTTTGCTGCTTATAGAATGAGGAAGTACTCCTCCCAGATCTGAATGTGATTTACCTAAGTCATTTGTGGCTTGACAACAGGAATTTGTATGCTAGACAAGATGCATCCGCTACCCAAGATGAGCACAGCAGCACCCCTGGGCTGCTTAGGTCTACATCAGACCTTCCAGTCCTGCCCATCTTGTGTCATCATCTGCTGACTTTGAACTTCTCGCTCCAATGTACACTTAAGAGGTTCTTAGGATGGGGAGGTGTAAATGAGTAAATTTACCTCATAAAGGAATAGGTGACAATCATGCAGGTTCACAAAGACTTGACGACTGTTGCTTTACAGAATCAGAGGACAGTCCCCTCACCAAACAAGGTGTTCCTTGGGGAAACTAAGCCAGTGTTGGGGGAGTACACATGACTCAAACTCCCCAGCCTCCCTTTCATGAGGAACTGCCGGCGTCTCTCACAATCACCAGGGATTAGAGTCCTTAATGTCCAACTGGGACCATGCGCATGTACTCCCAACACACCTGCACATAAATATACATGCAGCCACACTCGCAATGGTAGCAGACATCTACTAGGCCTGGTGTTTCTGCCGTTACTCCTGCCCTGTGTTCTGGAATATCCTTGTGAAATGTGTCTGCCTCCAGAAAGAATGCCTTATCCAAGTTGCCATAGAGACAAGAATGTCCTCAAACAGCCTCTCCTTGACCTTAGCTTCCTATGGAAACCAAGAAGTACAAACACATCCTCAAGGGAACAGCATTGATCTCAGTCTCAGTCACTCACACCCTGCCCAGTCCAGTGAGTGGATGAATGGATGACGTATTAGAGACAGTATTCTAAATCCTCAGTGGACTAGGCATTGGGGACAGGGGACAGTCACAGAATGGGCTATGGAGGAAGGCAAGTAAAAGGAAAACAGGATCTTTGCCCCCTTGGGACACATGGGCTCAGGATCCAGATCCCAGGAAGGATTACCTTCCATGATACCAGAACTCATAGGACCAGGGATATGTTGGTGCATGTGGCATCAGGCACTCTTAGTCACCTCATTGTGATTGGAAGAGGAGAAAACCTGTGAGGATAAAAGCACCCTCAGGCCAGGGACAGACAAGCCAAAAGTCAGGCTGAAATCAGGAACAAAGGACCCTGTGTCTCCACTGGCTTGGCAGCACACAAAAGTTCCCCGTGAAGAGACACGACCCTACAAAGTGCCTGTAACCCCCGGCAATAGGGAGGTACTGATGCCCTGCCACCTCTGGGATCTGTGCTCAGCATCTACTGTTCACACCACAGGTTCCTGCTTAGCCTGCTCAGAGGTAGGTCTCTTGTCACCCGGGTACACAGCACACACCCACTGTCTCACAGTCAGCCAAGCTATCAGACATGGAACTACACCTCCATGCAGTTCTTCCTCCCATTAATGAGCTATAGCCCATACTGCCATGGTCATCCTGGGAAGGGACAAGCTGGAAAGAGGCCTTTGGAAGGAGGATACATATCCCATCCCTAGGATGTTCTCATGTCTGTGTGGCAAATATGCCCCTCATGACCAATTTCAAACCGCCAGCCTCGGGTCCCTGAATGCTCAGTTGGAGAGGGATACCCAGAATCAGCTCCCATGAGATGAAGCCTGAGGCAGCCCAGCACAACACTGGACCCATAATCTATAGAGCAAGACTCAGCCACTGTAGTCCGCCTGCCACAAGGGGAGGGGCAAGCAGGATTCCACTCATACCTATGTGCCAGATGAGTGAGGGGAACCCCACCCCTCCTGCCATGGGTTCCCAGTGCGGTGGCAACACTGTTAACCTCTGCAGACCTACCATCTAGCCTGTGTACTCCCCCAGAGATGGCAAAGAATCAGCTGTATTTCCCGGTAAGTTAGGAAATTAGAGAGACTTTCCAAAAGACAGATGTGGGTTTGAGTCTGAGGTCTGCCACTTGTCAGCCCATGGCTTTCACAGTGTGCCCTAGCATCTGTGTTCCCTAGTTTCTGTTTTGGTCAAAGAGTTGATTAAGCATCATCAAAGCAAGCAGGTTTTTTAGCAGTCCTTAAATGGTCATCTAATGGACAGGAAACCTGTCCAGGGTTCACGGAAGTCTTCCTTTCCTAGGTCACTCCGGGAGTGGACATGGCCTCAGAAACTTCACTGCAAACTACACACTGCAAGAGGCTGAACAAAGAAGCAGGTAGGAAAATCCATTCCTTTCTACTCAGGCAGACATTACAGAGACTTGCAAACATGTCAAACCTTGTCGAATTTTTCAGTACTTGTTTTCTTTTCAAGGATAGATTTATTTTTTTCACATATCACATTTATATTTGAGCAGAAATAGGCTAAATGTTAAGTAAAAACATTTAAAATCTGCTTGCTTCCAAAAAATTGAGGAGGAAGGACTCTTCCCCTACGCGATCTAGAAAGCAGACATCACCCTGATACCAAAACCATGAAAAGACTCAAATAAAAAGGACAACTTCAGACCAATTTCACTAATGAATATAGATGCAAAAATTCTCAACAAATTCCTAGCCAATAGATTACAGCTTATTATCAAAAGTCATACATCATGATCAAGTAAGTTTCATCCCAGGGATGCAAGGCTGGTTTAACATACACAAGTCCATAAACATTATTCATCATATCAACAGAAGCAGAAACAAAGAACGTATGGTCTTCTTGATAGATGTGCAAAAAACATTTGATAAAATCCAGCATCTTTTTCTAATTAGAACACTAAAGAGTATAGGCAGACATGGCACATTTCTGAAACTGATCGAAGCTATCTATGACAAACCCTCAGGTACTATTTTACTGAATGGAGTAAAACTGAAAGCTTTTCCTCTTAGAACTGGAACCAGACAAGGTTGTCATCTGTCACCATTACTATTCAATACTATTCAACATAGTGTTGGAAGTTCTAGCCAATATTAGGCAAGACAAGGAAATAAAGGGTATCCAAATGGGAGCAGAGGAGGTCAAACTCTCCCTTTTTGCTGATGATATGATATTATACTTAGAGAACCCCAAAGACTCAACCACAAGACTCCTGGAAGTCATCAAAAAATACAGTAATGTCTCAGGATATAAAATCAACGTCCATAAGTCAGCTGCCTTTGTATAGGCCAATAACAGCCAAGATGAAATCCCTAGGAATATACCTAACAAAGGAGGTGAAGGACCTCTTTTAAGAAAATGATGAAATCCTAAGAAAGGAAATAGCAGAGGATATTAACAAATGAAAGAACACACTGTGTTCATGGCTGGGAAGAATCAACATTGTTAAAATGTCTATACTTCCCAAAGCAATCTACCTATTTAATGCCATCCCTATTAAAATACCAACATGGTACTTTCAAGATTTGGAAAAAATGATTCTGCGTTTTGTATGGAACCAAAAAACCCCTGTATAGCTAAGGCAGTTCTTAGTAATAAAAACAAAGCCAGGGGCATCACCATACCAGATTTTAGGCTGTACTACAGAGCCATAGTGCTCAAGACAGCATGGTACTGGAGCAAAAATAGAGACCTAGACATTTGTTTTTTTTTTTTT
>CAUYQV010058231.1:0-39992 GCA_963574575.1 Galagoides demidoff
TCATGAGCATATTAAAATATCCCTAACCATCAATGGGGACTGCTCTCTGGATAAAAAATCATTCCCTTCTTCATATCAGGCCCATGCTGCTTCAATCCATTCTCATCTAATATTAAACATGCCTGCCTCTCAGAAGCATACAACTGTGTAATTTTCTGGCTCAAACTAATTATATTTTCAGACAAATAAAGGTAAACTTCAAAAGTGAGGCAATTAACTTGCTTCTATATTTTTAGTGATGATTCATTTATTCCAAGCTTCTCTGAAATGGTATTTTCTAATGTTTTTTGATAGAAATAAATATTATAACACATCACTTTTATTTTTTTCAACTTTGGTATCATAGAGCCAAAAAGTTATTGATTTATAAATAATATCACATCCTTTACTCTTAAGGATGTTATACTTTAAGGAAATATATCATAGATGGAACAATTTATTAAATAGTAACACAAATGTATTATTGAACATCTTAGTGCCATGATGACCTGACCTGATTAAAAGTAGTAAGGACAGTTCTTGACTTTCATAATGGGAGTAGATGAGATTAAATTAAATGCTAAGACATATTTTTAACAAAATGCATATAATGTTCTAAAAAAAATTGGAAAATTTATAAATAGGTATGCTTCTGTATAGTAAATTGTAAGTATAATTACCAGAAATTGCACAGTTGACAAATTTCTAAAGTTGATAATTTTGATCTGATCAGACACACATACACACTTGCACGCATGTACTGGGAGAAGGGTACTTCATATAGACAGCATGACTTCTTTAAAATAAAAGACATACACTCAGTGATGCATTTTCATACTTTCAAGATGAAGGTGAATTAATAATACTTAGCATTAAATGCTTATAACTCTGTCCTGTTTGCTTATATATTACACAAGAAAGAAAGTGATTGAAATAATAAATTAAGACTCCGCTCATTCCCAGATAGGTATATTTTCTTGATTGCTCCTTTTTTTCTCTCTGTTGGAATCATTCTTACCTTTTAAACAGCAACAGCAAAACTAGGGAAATTTTTAAAGAAAAGTGATGGAGAAACTGTGTTACTTCATTCTAAATTTCTGTGTAAGAATTTAGACTCTATCTGTACTCATTAGATAGCACATGTGCAAATACCTTCACCAAGAATTTAATTTTCAAATTACAGTTGAATTTAATTGTTTTCTTTTATATGAAAGCTTAATAAAACAAATATTCTAGAACCTCATTGTCATATATTTCTTACTCAGAGGTCTCTCTAACATAGCAAATGAGTCCAGTTAAAGGTGCTCTTAACAGTATCGTCAAAATGACAAGGTATGAAGTAGATGGATTCTATTATTAGAATGAAAAAATGCTGAAATGATGACACCGTCTAATAGAGTATATTAGACAAGAAAATTGTGGCCATAGAGGAAAAGTGAATTGCTACTAATGGGTGACAGAAAAAAGATTAACTGTGACTCAAGACTATTAACTTTCATTTCTTTGTGTTATACATTTGCTAGGCTGCCTTCAGTATGAATTATTAAATACAGCCATTAAGTATGCTTAGAAAGTGCATTTAGTTGCAAACTTGTAATTGTAACATGCTAGGATGCTGATACCTACCTGGTTAATGTTACCAAGGTAAGGGCAGAGAAAAGGCTAAAATTAGATAACGTGAGATTTAGAGACAAGTTTAAGTTTGTGAAGGACTGTCATCTGGCCATCTAGTCCAATTACTATCAAATTTATAATCAGATTTTCTGACAGATAATAGTTCATGTAGTTTCCAAAGTAAAGGGAAAAAACCTTACCCCTGACTCTATAACTATTTGTGCTATATTATCATAATTAACCCAACTGGAACATTTTGATAACTTGGCAGAAGGGTCAGGACTCAAAACCTCTTGGATTTACTGCTATCATAACGGCATTGATGTTCTATCAATTCAAATTCCTTTCTTCCCCTTAGGGATAAAGTGAGGAATCATTCAGAAATTAATAAGGCAAGAAATGCTAACTGCAGCTTTCCTGTAACTTACCTCAAGTTTAACAGAATATAAATGTTAGTGGAAAAAAAACCTGGCATGCATTAGTGTAAAGCATTGGAAAGGGAAAAATTACATTATGGGACAGTTTAAAGCCTGCGTAGGGCCCCTGAAGCAGCACTTCAAGGGCAGTGGCATTTTACCATCAATGACAGTAGAATGAGGTGGAGAAACCAGATGTCCCCCAAAGGTCCAAATTCTTAAAGAGAGCTCTAAAATTAAGATACGTTTGACCAAATATGTCGGAATCCTCTCTCCTAGTGCAGGAGGAAAAATCTAATGCATTTTTCGTGTAAGAAGGCTCATTAAAACATGGAAACGCATCTTTAGAGAATTCATTTCCTTGCCGTCTATGTTTCCTTAAATGTTTCCTTTATTTGGAAAAATTATAATGTTCAGGCCACTTGTGCAAATTAAGTTTAGTCTAATTTAAGAATTAATCAATTAGTATTTGAACATCAATGTTACAATTTCATGAATGCCCATAATACACAGACATGGACTGCTTTCAAAGGCCTGTCATGTACAAAGCAACATCTTAATGTGGTCACCAGACAAGCTACAGTCACCAAAAGGCAAATCTAAATGATTTCCCAGGTAATTTTTTCTGACTGCTTCTCAATTAGATATGACTAAACTATGTTTGCTCAGATTGATGATTTCCAGGAAAATTTTCATGCTCAATTTTTCTGCCCAGTCAGTAAAAAAAGTCCAATTCCACTCCTGTGCTTTCTAATAGTTTGTCTGTACTCATTTATATTGTTGTAATAGCTACTGTTAACCAGATACTCATGGGATGATCTACAGACATTGTAATTAAATGTGAATGTTAACTTATCAGCAGAACTCCATGTTATAAAAAGAAGTGGGTTTCAATCTTATGTAAATTAAATTGAATGCTTTTTGACGTATCAGTTTGTAAGAATTCATGTCAAAATGGTAGTATTCTATGACTTGTGTTGAAATATTGACTGGGAAAATGTATTTTTTCTAGTAAGTCCTTAAATATGAAGATAGTAACTCAGTGATGTTTTTGGTAGTCTGATGAGGTTTCTGGAAGCATGAATAGTATAAAATTTCTCAAATCACTCAAAATAAAAATTGATAGTTTTCACAGAGTACTTGCTAATTTCAAGTTAAAAAAATTGTGTTATACTTGGGTCTAATACTGCGGTGATTTGTTTATTCATTCTTCCATTTACTCATCCAACTAATATTTTTGAAAACCCGTATGCATCAGGCATTACAGAAGTGATGGAGATTTATCAGTAAACAACACAGGAAAAGAGGAAAAAAGGAAATGAAAAACATTGGGGGAACGTAGGAAACAGCAAATCTTCACCTTCAAGAGCCTTATAGTCCAATAGGAGGAAAAATAAAATAAAGCAGTAAATGCATAACGTGTCCTCTTATGATGAGGAGGCTGACAAAGTATTAAACGTAGGAACCTGGAGGACCATGTGGATGGAATGGGATATTATTTTTAGGGTAGTCATGAAAAGCCTTGGACCGAGTTATATTAGACCAGGGTGACAGTAATCCATGTGACTATCCAGGGGAAAGGTTCTATTAAAGTATGAAGGAAATATTGCTGGACAGCTAGAAAGCTAGTGTGGCTGGGATGGGTACGTGAAGGGAAAGTGGTGGAATGGTGGCAAGGTTGGGAAGTACAGACGCACAGAGTATATAGGATTTGATGCCCGGGGGAGCCTTTGCAATGTACCCCGAGTGAAATGTTAATCCATGAAAGATTCAGAGCATTCAAGAGGCATAATTTGACTCAAACTTTACAAGGAAGTATCTGACTGACAGGTGCCCAGGGGTGTAGCAGGAGGAAGAGTGAACAGGCTACGTCTGTAATGCAGCTGAGAAATGACGGGGTCGTGGATTAGGTGACAGTGCAAAGAAGTGGTCAGATTCCGAGTATACTAGGAAGGAAGGTCTGACAGGATTTGCTGATATATTGGGTACGAGCTATGGGGGAATAAAGGGAGAGACAGCTGCCCCAAGGTTTTGACCTGAGCCATCAGAAGACCAGGGGTGACATTTTCTGTGATAGTGGTAACCATGGACAGATGTGCTTGGTTGAGACAGTGTCATCAATGTGAGATCTGAGACATTTCGATTTAAGGGGATATTTTGCAGACATGCAAAGCGTGTAAATTTAATTCTGTGACCTCTGGAATTCAAGGGAGAAGTAGGGGTTAGAGCTGTCAATTCTATCTAAAGGCATGGAGATGGTATTTAAAGCCAGGAGATGGGATTATATCCCTCATGGGGGTTGTAGATAGACCACATCTGTGGTCGGATGGGGGAGGAAGAGGAACCAGCATAAAGAATGGAGGGACCATTTTGTTTGGATGACATGGTATCAATTTAAGACCAAAGAAAATGTTTTAAGGAAGGAATAAATGAATATATGTATCAAGCATAGAATGAACCCATGAAAGCTACGTGACTATGTGTAGAACTGTGGGTGTGAAAATGTGGATATTACTGGTAGCAAAGAGGTGATATTTTGATGGGGTAGCAGGAACTAATACTTTAATGGGGATTCAAATGAGAATGGGAACAGAGGAAGGAGAAATTGCAATGTGAGGCAATTCTCTCAGAGAGGCTTACTCTGAAGAGGGACGGGCAGCTCCAGGAGGGGGTGTGGGGGCAAGAGAGGCTTTGGGCTGGTTTTGCTTTTCCCGAGGAATATTGCAACCTATTTTTGTGCTGATGGGAATGGTATAATGATTAATCTGATTAATTTGATTTCCTATTAGCATCATTACTAACTACTTAAATTTTTAAATTTACTTTCTCTTTATTTTATTATTTTTTAAAACTGATTCTTTTTTTTTTATAATTTTGTGATTTTATTTTGTTTTGTTTTGTAAGTTTCTGGCCGGAGCTGGGTTTGAACCTGCCACCTCTGGCATATGGGGCCAGCGCCCTACCCCTTTGAGCCACAGGTGCCACCCTATTTTCTCTTTAGAGAACAATGCTCATAAATAGAATGAAAGCCTCAAGGTTAGAACTTAGGCCTTTGGTAACTTGTACTATGTGTAGATTACACAAGGGGATTCAGGAGAGAAGAAGAAAGAAAAAATAAGCATGACAGTAAGCTCGATGTTCTGAACATCAAAAACAGTGATCACAGAAAGCGTTTTTGATACTTATTCCATAGAAAGGTCATACTGGAACCACCTGACTTACAGGGTGCCCTAAAGTCTAAGAGAAATACTTCTTAACTTTTTAAGATGAGAGGCAAATCAGAAACACCAGTTTTCTAAGAAAGAATAATGCAGAAGGCAAGCAACTTAACAATGGAAGGGAGATGTCACATACTAATAGCACGATAGGAAGCTGGGGTTGGCATCCAGGAAAAACCTCCTATATGCAAACAGGTTTAAGCAGTGAAAAAATATGGACCCTGAGACCACAAAACACGTCACGTCCTGCCCTCTATGTGTCCGTGAGCATTCAAGGAAATATTCTTCAATGTCTAATAGAAAATTAATTGGTTAAAATACAATGAATGTTGTTATAATAAAAATAACTGAGCTCTTAAGGAATACACTTCTCCTGTAATATACAAGTCATAATATTATAGCCTGCCGTGTGATCAGAATATTGCTATGAAAGTACTGAACAAGTCGTCTTTGGATTTGTCAATGGAAAAGAAGCCATAGTTTAAAGAGGTTTAATAAGAGCCGTCACTGAGGTCCATGATCTGGCGCCAGACCCAAGAAGCCTCCAGCAAATGGACCTACTGTCATGGGGTTACAGTTTGGTTTTACAGGCATAGCGAGACAGGAAGGCATTGGTTTGGCTTTAAAAGGTGGGACATCTCAAAGTGGGGGCATCTCAAACCACAAGTTATAGGTAGGTTTAAAGATTCTTCATTTGACAATTGGCTGAACGTATTAGACTTTGTCTAAAAGCCCAGGAGTCAGTGCTTGATTAAGGTGAGGGTCTCTTAATCAGAGAAAATACCTGTGCTCAGACTGACATGGTTTGTAACCTAGTAGGTTTGTTATAGCTACTAAGGAACTGACTGCAGGTGTGTCTTCCAATACCATGAGGCCTGTTCATGAGACACAGTGGAATCTCTACAAGGAGGGAGGGGACACAACGAGGCATGACTCATCTTCCTCATGGCTATCAACTCATTTTAGGGAGCCTCTGGACCAAGAGGAGGTCCAGTCAGTCAGTCCCGGGCAGGGAGCCTTAAGATTTCATTTTAGTTCACAGATTCATAATTTTAATACTATAGAATTGTTAGTATTAATAACAACAGCAGTTAAATTAGTTGAGTGCCAACATGTGCCAGCTCCCTGCCCAGGACTTCACCTTCATGAACACAGCCTCACTGAGGACTTTTCACCACCATCAGCACGTGGTGGTACAGACCCTGGGACTTACGGAGCTGAGGCTGCCAACTCCCGCAGCTGTTAGTAGAAGCTGGAGTCTGAATTGAACTTTGTGGTCTCACGGAGAAATGCAGGAACGTCGTCCCTAAAGCTTCCCTTTCTATTAGAACTTTCATATTCTGGAGTTTAGCTCATGTCTAAGATAAGAGTGCTGATTACCTCTGCCCTGGCTTGTGATGGGAATCTGAGAAACTGTGTGTAAAATCGGTAACACTACTCTAACTTCGTCCTCCAAATAGGTTACCCAATAAACGACCAGACACTCGGTTATATTATGAAGGAGAGCTAATAAGGAATAGGTTTTTGGTTTGATTGTTTGTTGTTGTTTTTTAGTATAAGTATGCCCCACAAGTCTGCTTGGGGTATACTTTTACCCAAAATTATTTATTGTTTAACTGAAATTCACATTTACCTGGGTGTTTTGTTTTGCTTAGCTTCTGCTAAATCTAGTAACCTTGAGTACAGGTAAGTGGTCTATGGGGTGCAGGAAGTATCCCCAAGCAGGAAGAGTTTCACAAAATCTAGGGAGTATGTCAGAGGGAAGTTAAGGAAAGTCCAGGAAAGGGCCCACATCCTGGCAGGTAGAGGAGTAAAAATCAGGACAGTGAAGTTGATGCTAGTTTGGCAATGGGATCGGGCCAGCAGGGAATGAGAATGGGGAGCCTGAAGGAACAGGTGCATTTCGCTGGCTGTAGTCCTGAAATCTCCCTTGGGGGTCGGCAGGGCTCAGCATCCCCCTTTCATATTTCTGTTAAGGATTAGTGAGGTAAAGAAAGTAAATATTAACATCATAAGGGCAAAAACTAAACTATTAGCATTATGATAAAATTAGATATCATTCCTTAGGCTAAATTTCTAAAGTTCTGACTGTGTTTTTGCATTTATTTTATTGTTTACATTTGGATTTTACTTTTCTACTTAAAAAAAAACTGCTGGGAAATAAATGTTTCGTAAAATGTATTCATAAAGACTTTGGATCATATTAATGAACCCTGAAATAAAGAATGAGGGAAGAGTAACATAAACCAGAAAACATGCTATTTGCGGAATCTCCAAACTAATTCTATTTATACCACTAGACTTTGCAATCTCAGATTTAGTTTTCAAATGATCTATTACCATAAATAAGTGTTTACAACACTCTAAATTACATAAAACCAATTTATTCAGATCTTGTAATATAAGGGATAATACCTATATGCATTATAATGCAAAGAAACCATTGTGGAAGTTAAAGAAACCTAACAATATTAAAAAATGACACAAATTCCAGATGTACAAATCCCAGTCTTCTTCATTAGTTTTGGGTTCAGATTTTCTACTAGTTAGGCTAACATTAGACAATGGGTGGGGAACCAGTGGCCTTCTAGGCCCTTAAGTGTGGCCAGTTGACTAAATCCAAATTTTTAGGACAGATGCTTTTATTTTTATTAACACATTTTTGTTCCTCTTTTATATTTCAGTTTTGTTTTTAAATTCATGTATGTAGAATATCAAAGAATGAAGTGTCAATGAAATAATCTTTCCAGATTGCCGAGCACAGTTAGAACATTAATGAGCCATAAGGGCTAAACTGGCGTCTGCTGTGCTCATGATTTAGTTCTAACTTGTCACACCTGACTGGTGCCACTGTGGCATGAGGACGGCCGGTGAGAGTTTAGGGGGTTCAGGTATGCAGTCTGTGCCCTGTGTTTCTGTTATACTTGCACAGCTCGACGGTATTTTGGGATTCTGTCTGCCTAACAGCCATCATGTCAAGAAGAACAAGAGAACAGGGAAGGAAGAGAACAGATTTGTTTAAGGAGGATTGGAAATTGCACTATTGTCTGCACAATTTCTGCGAAAGATAAGATGATTGGCTGGCTTCGTGATAATGTAATATCAACATTAAAGAAATTCAGTGCTCACCAGCATTATAACACTCACAAGTATTTTAAAATAGACAGAGAAGCATGAAAGGTTGTATTGAAGCAATTAAAACATGAAAAATAAAAGCAAAGACAGTCGATTCAGACAGGAATAAGATGTGGAAATAATGCCCCTGCAGCAACTAATAAAGTAGCTAATACACTCGGGGATGGGGGGAAGGAAGTGATTTAGTGATGGAAGAATCACAGAACAATGCATTGTTGAAATAGTAGGATGCTTAGACCACAGTAACATTTCAAGGTACATACAACTGTCTCTTTCCAGGACAACTATAACTGATCAGCAGATGAATTATCCTTCAACTGAACAGAACAGCTCTGTGCAATACTTCAAAAGGAAAAAATGCATTATTCAACCACTTTCAATGAATCAACTGGTACTCCTGACTCCAGGCAGGTTCTACTCTTCATTCAGGTCAAAACAGAAGATTTTCTTTTTCAAAGAGTTACTTGCTTTGGACACTCTTATGAACACAATGTGTGGAATAGATATCTTCAAAAGCTTTTTCTTTTTTTTTTTTTTGTGACAGAGTCTCACTATGTCACTCTAGGTAGAGTGCTGTGGCGTCACAACTCACAGCAACCTTAAATTCTTGGGCTTAAGTGATTCTTTGTCTCAGCCTCTCAAGTAGCTGGGACTACAGGTGCCACCACGCCCTTCTATCTTTTGGTTGTATTTGCCATTGTTGTTTTTTTGGCAGGTCCAGGCTGGGTTAGAACCCACTAGCCCCCGCATGTGTGTCTGGTGACCTAGGCCCCTGAAACTCCCCAACAACTTTTATAGATTAATATTGTGAAGTTGGACTGAATTTGGTAAGGTTGGTTTCTGTGTGTACATGTGGTGCACCTTCCCTGACAGGAAAACATGAAGAGTTTATTGCACAGACAAAGTGTTAACAGATCCAAGTGCTCTCATTGTTCCTTGAACCAGCAAAATCTCTTTGCTAATACTACTATTAAGTGACACTTCGCAACATGTTTTGAGTTTTATTAACCATATTCATGCAAATGAAATGGCATTATCAGTTCAGTAGCATGCTGAAGTTGAACGATGGGGTCTTTGGCATGAGTCTGCAGTATCCCTCTATAGTAAGGTGGCTATCACAGGCATATGTGAGCCAAATTTCTTTCTTTCCTTTTTTTAGTCAAAATTTTTTATCTCTGCAAGAAAGATGATTAAATTTCATGAAGAATGGAATCTGAAAGTTTGGATTAATGAAAGAAGATTTCTATGGGAATGCAGAATTTCTGAGTGATATGTCAAATAAAAAAAACTTGAGTAAAGGTAAAACTAACTTTGCACGTAATGTGCGACAAAAGTTCCAAGCATTTCAGAAAAAGCTGGTTTTTTTCCAAAACATTTCTTGGAAAGGAAATTTCAGAGGAATGTTTTCCAAATTTATCAAAGGTTACTGATGAGCCCGATGATACAGGGGAATCATTTGAGGAATATGTAACTGTTACTGACCTATTAAGTGGAGAATATGATGAAAGGTTCCCTGCCTTGAGAATCATGTCATCAGTCAAATAAGCAGATTAGCCTCCGTTAGTTGATATCATCAAGGCACCTGAGGAACTACAGATGGAACTGATTGAGGTCTCAGTAGAAGACATTTGCCAGCCATTGGTTAATGCTAAGAAAGAGCCATTTGAAATAAGGAAAAATGCAGTAGAATGTATCAGTTCAACAATATGCCATATTACTTCTTATAAAAATGTTTTGAACTATAATTTTTACAGAAAAAAATGACTGAGCAATTAGAGAATTGTGGAAATACTATTACATTATAAAGTGCATCTGGACATTTCTAGTAACTTGAAGTGATAAACAAAAGATAACAGTTTAGAAAAAAAAAATTGGAAGAACTAATGACAGTGTAAACACAGCCTCATAATGACCAGATGATGCTTTCATATTTCCAAACACATATTTGAGAAAATACGTCTCCCATTCTACTGGGATATACACCTATGTATAATGTCATGCTTCTTTCTGTATAATATTGGTTATACATTTTTCGTTATGGAAAATTACCACATTGAGAAGGGGCAGGGGCAGGGGCAGTGGCTAAAGCTGTAATCCTAGCCCTCTGGGAAAATAGGCAGGTGGATCACTTGAGCTCAGGAGTTCAGAGACCAACCTGAGCAAGAAGAGAAAAACCCCATCTCTACTAATAAGAGAGCATCTAGCCGGGAGTGGTGGCTGTCGCCCGTAGTTCCAGTTACTTGGGAGACTGAGGCAGTAGGATCACTTGAACCTAGGAGTTTGAGATTTCTGTGAGCTAGGCTGATGTTATCTCACTCTGGCCTGGGGCAACAGAGTGAATCTCTTATCTCAAAAATAGATAAATAAATAATAAATACATAAAATAAAAAGCGATTATACTTTGGTAATTGGTAGGAAAAAAATGGACATTTTTAGGTAACATTAATTTCATTTTGATTTCTCAACAGTTGTTTCCTTAGTATGTAGGAAGGCTTCTAAGCATTTCATGTAGATTTTGAATGTATTTTTTATATGTGTTAATATTCCTATTCTACAAATAAAGCCATTGGCAATGGGAAATTTTAGGTAAATAGCCCAAGGCCACATAACTAGGGACATTTTTGATAAATACTTTTCTACTGCCGTTTCTTATTTTTAAATTATGGTAACTAAAATAACAGTTCAGAATTGCTCTAATCAGGAGTGAAAATTTTAAACATAAGATGAATATATTTTAAGCAGGAATACTTTCTATCTTTATAAAGTTGTCATTTTCAAGGTGGTAGATGACTTTTATCCCATCCCTCAGATGAAATATACTTTAAGATTTTTAATTTCAAAAACCTTTATATTTCTTTTACACTTATAATACATTCCATATTTCATAGTTATGTATTCATGTAAAATGTTAAACCGTATTTTAACATTTCTGTACCCTTAGTCAGAAAACAGTGCAAAGCTGAATAAGACATGATGCTTCTAATACTTCAGCAATTCATCAAGTAGATATTTTTGTATAAAATTTACGAAATCGTTTCCAATGTTTATTGCTTTTAAATTCACAAGTTATTAAATAATACCTTTCAGTGTAAAGTAATTGTTCTCGCAGTTTTCATTATAGTACAATTTGCCTTGGTCATAAGAAGTTAAATCCTGTGACAAACTTAGCTACAATTAATAAGTCATTCAGAAATCACATCCATCACTGTCCCTGGAGAAGAATCTGGAAGGAATTGCATGAGCTATATTTAGCATCTGTGAGAACTGCAGAGTCCATTCTGTTCATCTTTCTCACATTCCATTTGTAAGTAAAAGCCGAAAAGCTGGAGCCAAGAAGGGCCGGAAGGAAGGTTTGGTTTCAATACCCTTCTTCAGCTCAGCTCATAACTTCCTTCTATGACTCAACAGCCAGTTCGAAATTACCAAGGGCTTTTAAAGACAATTGGCTCTCTCGTTTGTACTTTTTAAAATATGATTATACTACCTTAATTTATTATATCCATTCATTTGTTAATTTGTTGTTTTTGTTCATTAAATTGGCGGTTCTCTGAGATCAGGACTTTATAAGTTCTATTCACTATTGCATGCATTGCTCATGTACCAAGTTCCTGGCACACAGTCGGTGAGAAAATTAATTAATAATAAACAGATTCCTTGAGAAAAATCAGTTCAGTTTTTTATTGTGGAATTAAGAACAAATCACGAGACTACTGAGTATCATATGTCTCCAGATAAGAGTAATTCATTTTGTTCACAAGTGAAAGGATAATCTTAGTCTGAGGAAAAACAAATAATGTGTATCAAGAAAGGTTGGTGGATGGACAGTGAATATATCTTGTTGTAATAACAAGTAAGATTATGTCATAAGAGATAATTCAGTTTATTCTATGTGGTTTAATGCAGAGAATCTCTGGATAAAATTTTTAAAAAGATATATTTTTTAATTTGATATTAAAAAGTTATTTTGTTTTTGAGAAAATAATTAAAAATAGTCCCAGCACCTGGAATTATCTTAGGACTTAGATCAGCAGTTCTCAACCTGTGGGTCTCAACCCCTTTGTAACAATGAAAATACACCCTGCGTATCAGATATTTACATTACGATTCATAACTAGCAAAATTACAGTTATGAAGTAGCAATGAAAATAATTTTATGGTTGGGGGTCACCACAACATGAGGAACTGTATTAAAGGGTCACAGCATCAGGAAGGTTGAGAACCACTGACTTAGATGAAGGTCTCCTATCCCTAGATTTAGTAATGAATGACATAGTCAGGGATTGAAATTGACTTGTCCAGAATGTAGCACCCACCCCATTAGAAAAAGAAGTTGGAATAGCACTAGGCAGATATTCTAGAGAGACTAGAACAGTGATTGAAAGATTGGAAAAAAATCATTCAAAGAAACATCAACTTTATCAAATGGCATAATATTATTTTTGGTAAAAAGTAAAAATTATTTAAGTAGAAAAGCCAGCAAAAAATACCCCAAAAAAGGCTTGGCACCCAGAGCTCAGCAAGTAAGTTACCGGCCACATACACCAAGGCTAGCAGGTTCAAGGCCTGGGCCTGCTAAACAACAATGTCAACTGCAACCAATAAAATAGCCAGGCATTGCGGTGGGCACCTGTAGTCCTAGCTACTCAGGAGGCTGAGGCAAGAGAATCACTTAAGCCCAAGAGTTTGAGGTTACTGTGAGCAGTGATGCCATGGCACTCTACCGAGGGGGACATAGTGAGACTATCTCAAAAAAAACCCAAAAGAGTTAACTGAAATGATTTAAAAAGAGAAAATCTTGATTACAAAGTACTTTTGATTACATGCTAGGAAAGTGGTATGGTTCAATGAAAAATAATTGAAGGTGAAAATAACACATCATAACCATTTCAAATTTTAGATAATATAATTAATGTATTTTAAACTTATTAATTATTGATTAAATAATGGGAAGAATAGAATTTTGGAAAGATCTATGGTGTTATTTATGGCAGATAGTAAACATATATTTGTTGTTACCTCTATAACATTACGCAGATTTAAAATTATTTGGGACAATAATTTTTACCAATTATCAAAGTGTCTGTAATCAACTATTAAAATAAAGTAAAATTAGTTTGGATGTATCACCATTTTAATGGTTAGAAAGTCAATTTGCTTTGATCCTTACTTTGGAAAATTCATTAAACATGATTTGGGCTCTAGTTTGCACACGTGTGCTTTGGGATGCAACTGATTTAAAGAGCTTATTCTGCTGATGATCTCCTCCAAAAATAGTGTCCTTGATAGTCACACCCCTTACCAAGGCACATTTGTTTCACTTTACTTTCCCTTGCAACAAAGTCATTCATGTGTAGATGTACAAATAATTTCAAATATACATAGATATATTTAACATATTCATCATATTATCTATGTTTTTGTTGCATGTTGGATATTGTATATATTTATACATAAAATTACCCTGTATTCAAGATCTTAAAAACATTTCACTAAATTTAAAGTATTATTTGTAAGTTCAAGTGAAATACCATATAGCTTTTATGGAAACGGAAAAAGATGTAGGGCGTTGATATTTCATGATTCCACGTTGAGATCTGTGCCATTTGAAAGACGCCACAACACTAAATAAAGAGAAAATGTTTTGAAAATTAGATAGGATTTTTGGGAAGACTCCAAATAAACTAGGAGAAAATGGTATAACATTTCAATGTAAAAATTGAAGAACGTTTTGTTTATAAAGTTTATCGAATATTCTGAAAAATAATATGGGTTAGGTTGTTTGAATAATTCTTCAATAAATAAGATCATCACAGGCACATGCTATGCTAAAAACTACATTATTTGCAGTGGTATTTGTATTGAGAATGGAATCTTGTTATACCTCATTCGTATCACTGTATGCAACTGTCTACTCTGGTTTTAAATCCTGTGCATGAAGATTGCTTTGTGTTGTTTGTTTGCTGAGACTGGTTTCTGCTGTATGGCACAGGCTGGTTTGTTCGTGTTCATATTAAGATATGAAGTTGCCATTACAAATGCCTCCAACCTTTAGAAGTTTATTTATTTATTTATTTATTTTATTGTTTGGGATTTACTGAGGGTACAAGGAATTAGATTACACTGATTGCTTTGTTAGGTGAAGTCCCTCTTATAACTGTGTCCCGCCCCCAAGGGGTATACCATACGCTGTGACCACCCATCCTCCTCCCACCTCCACTCTCCCCTACCCCCACCTTGTATTAGATCATCTATTGTTAGAGATGATCTTCATGTTAGAGTTCAGTACATGGGATTCTTGCTTCTCCATTCTCCTGATGCTTTACTAAGAAGAGTGTGTTCCACCACTATCTAGGTTAATACAAAAGATGATGTAAAGTCTCCATCTTATTAATGGCTAAATAGTATTCCATAGTATACATATACTACAAGTTGTTAATCCATTCCTGGTTTGGTAATCATTCAGGTTGTTTACAATTTAGTGATTGTAAATTGAGCTGCAATGAACAGTCTAGTGCAAATGTCCTTGCGATAAAATAATCTTTTTCTTCTGGGTAGAGGCCTAGTAAGGGGATTGCAGGATCAAAAGGAAGGTCTAATTTGAGTTCTTTGAGGATTCTCCATACCTCCTCCCAAAAAGGCTGTATTAGTCTGCAGTCTCATCAGCAATGTAAAAGTGTTCCCTTCTCTCCAAGCCTTTAAAAGTTTAATGTGCTATCTATTGTGCCACAGAGCCACCTTAGTTGCCTTCATGAAAACACAAAACTTAAGCTTGCTTTTACAATCACAGGCTTTGATATCAGATAATTCATGTTTCTGAGTGTGAAGTCTAACTCGGGCATTCTAGTTGTGTGATCTTGGACAAGTTACTCTTTGTACTCCAGGTTGCTCATTTATAAAATTGGAATAGTCATATTACTCCCTTTAAAGAACTGTAGTGAAAATTAAATGAATTTGCATAAAAGGTATTTACCCTTGAGTCTAATAGATATATTTTCCAATAAATGTTTATTAAAATACATTGGGGATTTTTTCTCTTTTAAAAAAAAAGTCTTAGCACGTAAAGTAACTTTTTGTATTTTGTAAAGCTGAAGTCGGGCTTTCGTATACTTGTCACCAGGATAGTGAATGCTGTACCTGGTAGGTAGATTTTTATCCCTCACTCCTCTCCACTCGCCACCTTCCTTAGTTTTCTGTCTGTTCAACCACTTTATGGCCATATATACACCTGTTTAGCTCCCACTTGTGAGACCATATGGAATTTGTGTTTACTCCTGAGATACTTCCCTTAGGATGACTGACTCTGGTTGCATTCAAGTTCTGCAGAAGATACTGTTATATTCCCTTCTTAGGTGAGTAGCCCTCCAGTTTGTTATGTCATACATTTTCTTTATCCGTTTGATAGTTGATGAACCTGTAGGCGGGTTCAATATCTTTGCACGTATGAATTGCGTTACAATACAAATCCAGGTACACTTGTCTTTTCTAAAATAGAATTACTTATTTTCCTTTAAGTAGACACCCAGTACTGAGCTTTCTGGACTGAATCGTAGGTGTACTTTTAGTTCTCTGAGAAATCTCCATACTGTTTTCCACAGTTGGAACTAGTTTATATTCCCACCAAGAGTGTATCAGCATTCCATTTTTACCACATCCATAATCATATTTATTATTTTTTGGCATTTTACTTGGGATTCTGACAAGGGTCAGACTGTATCTCATTGTGATTTTAATTTGCATGTCACTGATGATTAGTGATATTGTACATTTTTTTCATGTTTCTTGGCCATTTCTCTATTTTTTAAAAAGCTATTCATGTCTATCTCTCAAATTTTAATAGGGTTATTTGTTTTTCTCATGCTGATTTGTTTGAGTTCTTTGTAAGTTCTGCATATTAGTCCTGTGTCAGCTGTATATGTACAAATATTTTCTCCTACTCTGTAGACTGCCTATTTCACCTGTCAATTATTTGCTTTGCTGTGTAGAATTTTTTGGTTTACTTAAATACCTTTTATTTATTTTGGCTCTTTTAATTTATTTTAGGGACTTAGCCATACATTTTTTGCTCGGGCCAATTTCCTGAAGAGTTCTAGGTTGTCTTCTAGAATTATCATGGTTTCAGGTTGTACACTGAAGTCTTTAATTCATCCTGTTACTGTTTGTATACAGTAAACATTAGGGATTCAGTTTCATTCTTTTGCATGTGGCTATCGATTTTCCCAGCACCATTTGTTGAATAGGGTGTCCTTTCCCCAATGTCTGTTTCTGCTTTGTTGAGAATCAGTTAGGTCAAGCTCAAAAGCTTTATTTGTGGGTTCTTTATTCTTTTCCATGGGTCTTTGTGTCTACTTTTATACCAGACCATGCTGTTTGATTATGATAGCTTAGTGATGCCATTTGAAGTCAGATAATGGAATATGTGATGCTTCTTGAATTGTTCTTTTCACTCACTATTGTATTAGCTATTTTTGCTGTCTTTTGCTTCAGCAAAAGAAGTTTAGCATCATATTTTCCATATCTGTGAAAAATGAAGCAGGTATGTTGATGCAAATTGCATCACATCTGTTTAATAAACATCTCAGCCAATATGGACATTTTAACGATTTTTATTCTTCCTTTTTCTTAGCATGGCATATTTTTACATCATCTATGATGTTTTTGCCAGTGTTTTATAGTTCTCCTTGTAGGAATCTATCACTTCATTAGCTTTGTATATCCCTAGGGATTGTGTTTTCTTTCCACATATTGTAAATGGCATTGAATTATTTATTTGACTCTCAGAGTGACTATTATTATTACATGTAAATGCTGATGACTTGTGTGCATTGATCTTGTAACCTGAGACTTTACTGAATTTATTTATTAATTCTATCAATCTTTTAGTGGAGTCTCTAAGGTTTTCTAGAACTAATTCTTTTGTTTAATATATTTTATATTGTTTTATTTATTTCCATTTCATCTAGTTCTTCTTTGATTTTTTTTTATTTTATTCTGCTAACATTTGGTTTTGGTTTGTTATTCTTTTTCTGCTTCCTTGAACTGTGATGTTATGTTGTTAATTTGTGATCTGTCTTTTTGTTGTAGGCATTTAAAACCATGAACTTAGCCTTTTAGCATTGCTTTTTTGGTATCCTGTAGATTTTGAAAGCTTTGTGTGTCTCCTTTGCTGTCTAATTCATAAATGTTGTTGAATTCCAGTTTGATTTTTTCATTGACTTATGGATCATTAAGCAGCAATGGTTTTACCTTCCATGTATCTATGTAGTTTTAAGAGTTCCTCTAGGAATTGATTTCTTCTTATACTATTCCACTGTGTTCTGTAAAGATATGTGGTATGATTTTGATTTTTTTTTTAATTTGTTGAGAATTGTATTGTGGTCTAACATGGTATCTATTTTGGAAAATGTCTGGGTAGAATGTTCTATACATATGTGTTAGGTCCCTTTGTCCTAGAGTCCCATTTAAGTTCAATATTTATTTTATGCCTCAGTGATTTGTCCAACTCTGTCAATGGAGTTTTGAAGTCTCAAGTTATTATGAAATTGCTGTATATTCCTTGCTTAAATATAATGGGATTTTTTTTTTCATGAATCTGGGAGCTTCTGTGTTAGGTGTATATATATTTAGATTTGAATTAATCTATTTATCATTACATAATAGCCATCTCTGTCCCTTTTTATCATTGGGGATTTGAATTCTATTTTTTCTGATATGAAAAGAGCTTTTCCTGCCTGCTTTTGTTTTGCATTTGCATGGAATATCTCTCCTGCCCATTACCTTGTGTCTATGAGAATTTCATGAGTTGAAAGATTTTCTTCAAGACAGCATATATCTGGGTTATGTTTTTAGATCCATTTAACCAATCTGTTTATTTTAAGTGGAGCATAAAGGTATTTACATTCAGTATTAGTATTGATATCTAGTGTGCTGTTCTCCTCATCCTATTAATAGTTTCTAAGTTTTATTTTCTCCCTTTTTCTTACTATTTTATAGGAGCTGTGGGTTTTAAATTTTGGAAGTATTTACACTACTGGTTATCAATTGTTTTATTCTCTTTATAGAGCACTTTCAAGCATATCTTGTAGGACATCACAAAGTCCCTTACTAGGCTGGGTGTGGTAACTGAGACCTGCAATCCCAACACTCTGCAAGGCTAAGGAGGGTGGATTGCTTGAGCTCAGGAGTTCAAGACCAGACTGAGATAAAGCAAGACCCCCACTCTACTAAAAGTAGAAAAAAAATAGTTAGATATCATGGTGAGAAACTGTTTTCCCAGCTACTTAGTAGGCTGAGGCAAGAGGGTACCTTGAACCCAAGAGGTGGAGGTTGATGTGAGCTATGGTGCCATAGCACCCTACCCAGGGCAAGAGAGTGAGACTATCACACACACAAAAAAAACCAAACAAATAAAAATCCCTTAATGATTTATTATCTGGGAAGACTTTATTTCTTTTGATTATTTATAAAACTTAGTTTTGCACAATTCAAAATTATTGATGGCAGTTATTCTATTTAAGAAGACTAAAAATGAGACCCCAATTCCTCTTGGCTTGTAAGGTTTCCACTGAGAAGTTTGTGGTTAGAATGGAGGGTTTTTGTTTGTTTTGTTTTGTTAGTTACTTGATACTTTCACCTCAGGTCTTGTAGGATTTTCTTCTTTGAGTTTGGCCAGACTGATGATTTCTTACCTTAGTGATGCACTGTTTGCCAGGAATCTTCCAGATGCTTGATAACCTTCTTGTAACTGAATGTCTAAATCTCTAGTGATACCAGCAAAGTTTTCCTCAATTATATCCTGCAGATAGGTCTTGCCTCTTTTGCTTTTTCTTCTTCCTCAGGGTTAGATATGATTCTCTGGTTTATTCACTTTACATAATCCCATATTTCCTTGAATAATTATTCATTATTGTTTCTTTCTTCTACATTTTTGACTGACTAGATCAATTTGAAAGCCTTGTCTTCAAGCTCTGAAAATCTTTGTCCTGCTCTTTCTAGTTTGTTTTGAAAACTTTTGACTATGTTTGTATTTATTTATTTTATTTATTTTTTTGCAATAGTCTCATTTTCTTGCCCTCAGTAGAATGCTGTGGTGTCACAGCTCACAGCAACATCAAACTCTTGGGCTTAAGCAACTCCCTTGCCTCAGCCTCCCAAGTAGCTGAGACTACAGGCATCTGCCACGATGCCCAACTATTTTTATATTTTTAATTTTAATAATTTAAATTTAATTTTAATTAATTAATTCATCTATTTTAAATTATTTATTAAATAATTTAATAGCTGTATACATTAATGCATTTAATAGCTGTGTACATTAATGCATTTATGAAGTACAATGTGCTGACTTGATATACAATGTGAAATGCTCACATCTAACTGATTAACATAACCATCTCATTGCTTACTTATTTGTTGTGGTAAGACATTCATACTCTATTCTTTTTTTTTTTAAGAGACAGAGTCTCAGTTTATTGCCCTTGGTAGAGTGCTGTAGCATCACAGCTCACAGCAATCTCTAGCTCTTGGGCTTAGGCGATTCTCTTGCCTCAGCCACACAAGTAGCTGGAACTACAAGCACTCACCACTATGCCATCTATTTTTGTTGAAGTTTGGGTAGGGCTGGGTTTGAACCTGCCACACTCAGTATATAGGGCTGGCGCCCTACCCACTGAGCCACAGGCACTGCCCTCATACTCTATTCTTCATAGTTTAGAAATGTATCATTGTATTATACACATTAGGTTAAGTCCCTCAAAATACCCTCCCTCCTCCAGGCCTCCACACTCCTCTCCTCTCTCCTTCCTCTTTCCTCCTTCTTTCTGGACTGTAGTTATATTTTACCATTCCTATGAATGTATAGGTGATTGTATACTAATTTCATAGTATTATTGAATACATTGGATACTTTTTTTTTTCATTCTTGAGATAGTTTACTAAGAAGAATATAGCTCCATTCCAGTAAACATAAAAGATGTGAAGTCTCCATCTTTTTTATGGCTGTATACTACTCCATGGTGTATATATACACAATTTGTTAATCCATTTGTAAGTCAATGGGCACTTGGAGTGCTTCCATGATTGGCAATTATGAATTGGGCTGCAATAACATTCTAGTGCAAATGTCTTTGTTATAAAATGGTTTTTGATCATTGGGGGAAATACCTAATGGGGGATTGCAGGATCAAACAGTAGAAGTGCTTTTAGTTTCTTGACTATTCTCCAAAGTTGTTTCCAAAAAGGCCATATTAGCTTGCATTCCTACCAGCAGTGTAGAAGTATTCCCTTCTCTCTGCATCCATGCCAACATCTGTAGTTTGAAGGTTTTCTGATGTGGGCTAATCTTACTGCAGTTAGATGATATCTCAAAGTGGTTTTGATTTGAATTTCCTGATGATTAAAGATGATGAGCATTTTTTCATGTGTTTGTAGGCCATGCATCTGTCTTCTTCAGAGAAGTTTCTGTTTAAGTCTCTTACCCACATAGAAATGAGGTAATTTGTTCTTTTCTTGTTGATTACTTTGAGCTGTCTGTGGATTCTAGTTATTAGACCTTTGTCAGAAGCCTAACCTACAAATAGCTTTTCCCATTCTGAAGGCTATCTGTTTGCTTTATTTACTGTGCTCTTGGCCATGCAGAATCTTTGTAGTTTGATCAGATTCCAGTAAAATAATTTTGCTATTGCTTCAATTGCCAGGTGGGTCCTCCTCCTAAAAAATTCTCCTAGGTCAATTTTTTCAAGTGTTTTCCTTAAACTCTTTTCTAATATTTGTATAGTTTCATGTCTTAAGTTTAGATCATGTATCCAGTGAGAATCAATCTTTGTTAATGCGGAGAGATGGGAGTCCAGTTTCATTCTTCTACAGGTCGTCAGTGAGTTTACTCAGCACCACTTGTTAAATAGGGAGTCTTTCCCCCGGTGAATGATATAGGTTTGTCAAAGATCAAATGATTATAAGAGTCTGAGTTCATCTCTTGGTTCTATATTCTGTTCCAAACATCTGCCTCACTATTTTTGTGCCAGTACCAGGCTGTTTTGATCACTATAGATTTATAGTATAGCCTGAAGTCTGGTAATGTGATACCTCCTGATCTATTTTTATTTCTAGGTAGTGTATTTGCTATTAGAGGTTTTTTCTGATTCCATATAAAATGAAGTACTGTTTTTTTTCAATTCTTTACATATGATGATGGTGCTTTAATAGTGATTGCATTAAATCTGTAGATTGCTTTGGGTAGCATGGACATTTTAACATTGATTCTTCCCAGCCATGAGCATGGTATGTTTTTCCATTTGTTAAATCTTTAGCTATTTCTTTTCTCAGAGATTCATAGTTCTCATTATAGAGATCTTTCACATCCTCTGTTAGATAAATTCCCAGATATTTCATCTTCTTTGGCATGACTATAAAATCAATAAAGTCTTTGACTGTAATTTCAGCTTGACTATTGCTGGCATATACAAAAGCTACTCTACTGATTTGTAAGTATTGATCTTGTATCCTGAGACACTGCTGTATTTCTTGATCACTTCTAAGAGTTTTGTAGTTGAGTCCCTGGGGTTTTCTAGGAATAAAATCATATCATCTGCAAAGAGTGAGAGTTTTATCTCCTCTGAGCCCATTTGGATACCCTTGATTGCCTTCTCTTGCCTGATTGCAATGGCTAGAACTTCCATTACTATGTTGAATATCAGTGGAGACAATGGGCATCCTTGCCTAGTTCCAGATATGAGTGGAAGTGTTTTCGATTTTACTCAACTTGTTATAACATTGGCTGTGGGTTTGCTGTATATGGCCTATATCGGTTTCAGAAATGACCCTTCCAAGCCTATTTTCTTGAGTGTTGTGATCATGATGATTCTCTCAATTGATGCAGAAAAAGATTTTGATTCAACTGTTTTCAGAGACGAGGTCTCACTCTGGCTCAGGCTGTTCTCAAACATGTGAGCTCAGGCAATCACCGGCCTTAGCCTCCCAGAGTTCTAGTATTACAGGCATGAGCCACCACACCTGGCTCTACTGTGTTTTTAAATTCCTTAAATGCCTTGTTCATTTCTTTAAATTCTATTTTTTTCTCTTTAGTGAATATTTTATTCATGTTCTGATTATTTTTTAATTTCATTGTGTTGGTTTTTAACTTTCTAGTCAATTTAATTGATCTTACTTGCCATTTGAAATTCCATATATGACATTTCAACAACTTCCTTTTTGTTATGGTCCATTGTTAGAAAACTGTTGTGACCTTTTAGGACTGTCATTAAAGTGTGTGTGTTACTAGAGTCCTTATACTGGTTCCTTCTCATCTGAAACCTCTTCTCTCAGCTCAAGACAGATAGCTTTGTGGTATGCCTATTCTCTGCTTGGAACTCTGTTGCTTAGTGAACAGACGAGTCCTACTTCAGAAGGTAGAGGAGCAGAGGGGTGGGTGCATCATCAGCTTTTAACACTCCTTCTCTCCTGTGGTGAGAGGTGTTTGTCACAGGTGGTCAACACTCACAGCATCCGTACCTGCTCTTCCTAGGTCCACAGGTAGTGTGTGTGTGTGGTGGGGGAGAGGGGTGGTCTGCATACCACTTATTTGAGTGTTTGCACTGCTCAGGTCTGGCAGTAGCAGCATTTATTATTTGGCATCTAGTAGACTGAGGGCTCCTTATCCAGGTCTGTCACTGGTGGAATTACTCAGGAGCAATTGTGCCTCTTACATGGCAGCAGCCTGTATTCAGGGTGGTGGGTGAGCTCTGTTTTAGTCCCATGACTGCTGAGTCTGAGGAGAGCAAGCCAGCTGGCGACAGTAGGTGCCTGCTCTGCCTGGCCCCATGGTGGCATGTGGATGCATGTCACCCACACACCACACACGGGGCATACAAGAGCACAGAGTTTCTTCACTTCCTTCTGAGTTTAGTGGCAGCAATGGATCTGACGCCTGGGCAGAGACACCACTCTGGGGCTGGAACTGGAACCTCAAAATGGCACCAGGAGCTGTGCCCAGGATTCTCTAGTCAGCGGGTGCCTGCTGTCTCTGGAGCAGCTCCACTGAGCAGTCTCTAGTCAGCTCCCTGTGTCAGTTCAGCAGCCTGCTGGGGAGGAAGGGCCTCACGTGGCTCTGGATGCAATGTCCTTGGGAAGGGAAGTGTGGAGCCCTGGGTCCTCTCCTCTTTCCCTCCCCACCTGGATGCAATGTGTGTGGGATGTGTGGAGCCCTGGGTCCTCACCTCTTCCCTCCCCACCTGCAAGTGCCTTTTCTCTGCACCTTTGATTCTGCCAAATGGACCACCCACTTCCTTCTTCACTTTGGGTGCTTTCCATTCCCTGTTGGTTCTCAATGTTCTCTCTTAGACATCTAATCCAAAGAGGAGCATTCACTTGCCACTTTCTGTCTCCGTGTGACAGTGGCTTATGTGCCTGACTCTGGTCTGCCATCATGGCTCCCTCAGATCCATCATTCTTATTTATTCATCTGTCTGAAACAGATCTTAAATAAACTCAAAATATCTTAGTTAGCATCCACACCAGTTGTTTAGGAGAAAAAAAGTAAAACCACAAGGTTTATCTTTCATTTAAAAAGACAGACTACAATTTATAATTGTATGCAGTATAATTCCAATAACTATAAAGGTTCACTCTAATCCAATTAGTCTAATGGCTGTGAATCATCTGGTAGGTAAAACCTTTACCAAGGAGCCTTTTATTGAATAATTACTTTGTGCTTGTCTACAAGAATGAACAAATCAGACATGCTATCTGCTGTCACAGAGCCTTGTGGTCTAATGGAGGCAATTAGTCAATTGTGGGGACCTCCAGCGAATAGTGATATAAACAAAATAACTTTAAATTTGGAAAGAATTATTTGATATGCTGAAATTACACATTAAAGAGAAAAGTCCCAAGAATTAAGGTTTGGTGTAATTTTCGTAGAGCATTTAATTTCCCAAATCCTTTCTGATGTTTCAATTCTCCCATAAAATCTATCTATTTCAAGATTCGTTCATGCTATTACAAAACTGCGTCTCTAGGACTCCTTCTTGGCATTTTCCCGATTCTTCTTTTCTGAAATTGTGGGCCAGCTGCCATCAACCTTATGTCACAGACAACAGAAAACAGACCTGAGTAAGAGCAAAACCAACAGCAGTTAGAGGAATTAAACAAGAAGCCAATTTGTTCTGAGTTTGGGATTATTTTCTTATCCATGATTAACGAAAAGCCTGTCTCCTTATTAAAACAAGTGCTCTAATGCCATGATGTAAAGGGATACCTAAACTTTCCACAGATAATCGAGCGAGCTCTAGCTCCTGCAGGATTCAGACAGATACACCCCGTGTTAGCGGATACATTGCCATCACTAGAAAACAAAAAGGGTTCAAAATAAAGCATCTTCCTGTTCAGGAATTAGGCAGGATGTCTAGATACACTTAAAAGGCTAATAAAGGAAAGGGAATAGGAAGGAAAGAGAGAAGGAGAAGAGGTGAAGGGAGATGGGAGAAAGAAAACAAGGGTAAGAGGGAGGGAGGGAGGGAGAGAGAAGGAAAAGCTTTTTCCTTTAAATTCATCCAGTTTCCAGAGCAGTTCATTCTACAGAGTTGGGAGCTAACGTTGTCTGCTGTGCCTCTTTAACTCTCCAGCTAATTATGCAAACCCTTCTGTCCAAACAATGTAGAGGAAAGAGGGAAGAATAATCTTCCAGACCATGAAATCTTTGTTCATCCATCACGCCAGCAGTATACTAAACATCTTAGAGATCTTTTGTCTGGCAACACTTTGCCCTTTCAGCTGATGAATAACTGAACATGTGCAATGCAGACTAATCACGACAGGAACTGTGCGCTGGGAATCAATTTGTTTTCACGACTCCATCCAAGTGCTTCAGTGAAGTATTTAGGAGAGTGGATTAAGTACACAAACCTCTTTTAAATACTTACTAAGATTTAAATGTTTTCATTTTAAATGTAGAAAACGCTTTGAAGTGAGTACTCTATTCCCAGTTTTAAATTAAGATTAAAAACAAACCAAAAAACCCTACATCTCATCAAAGGTGAAAATGTATTGAAAAATGTCAATCTTAATTAAAAAGAGATATCATTATGTGTTTAACGTATTTTTCACTTCATTTTATTTCTTCAATAGAACAGAGTTTGACAATAATGACTGACAGTACATCAGAGTCTCTTTGCTATGATTTAATAATAAAAAAAAAATGCCTGCAGCAAATTAAGCTTCCTAACACCAGAGGCCACTCAGCAAGTCTCGCCCTTTTACCTGCAGGGTTTAGTTTTCTGTGGGTTTTTATTTCTATTTTTACATTGAACATTTCTTTGTGCTTGGCTTATGCTTTCACAGCACATATCAAGCTGCACCGTGTCCCATCTGGCCTTTGATTACACTAAGGCTGAAACCTCATCCCGTGTTTTCCTTGCCTCCATTTCCTGCAGCTGTTAATTATTCTTAGTGTTTGACAATGATGTCCAGTTAAGTATATTTCATCTTCCAGGAGCTATTTAAATTAAATATAACTTGTTCCTCTTAAAAGTGCTTAAATGAAAATAAATCTTTATATTTTAGAACGTTTGGCACATTTACACATTTCACCTTTTGGGTAAATGTATTAATGGGATGATACAGGTTACGTAGTTCCTTTGGGAGTCTCTCCTTTTGTTTCTCTCCTAAAAGCTCAGGCCTCTCTCTCTGTGGGCTGGGGAATGTATTTCCACTCACTCTGAGGAACGAGAACACAGTAAACACTTCATAACCCATTTGCCCGTGGACTGTAATCGACAGTGTATTTAGACCCAAGAGATCATCACTAGTGAACTTCCAAATGTTCACGGATTTCTATGGCATGTTCTTAGGGTCCTGTCCCTCTGGATACTCAGATTCCTGCCCAGAAAAGCAAACATTATAATTTAACTAAGAAAACAACAACACATAACAGACTAACGAATCCAGGGAATTGTTTTTCAATAATTGTTTTTCTCATCTTCCCAGTTTGTGACAGAAAAATCAGGACATGGGAGGAAGCAGCTAATAAAAGTGAACTAGAATTAGGTAGAACCTAAATTGCAAAAATTCTACCCACAAAAAGTCTCTTTGCGCAGTTAAAGCATCATATAGTCCGTGTTATTTTACTAAAACTAACTTTTTTGCCCTTATTATATCTTCCAGAAATAAAAGAACATAATTATAAAACCTTCCCTAACACACGACAGTAAGTCAAGAATGAGGATACAAATGGGTCTTGGAAAATTTAAGTTAAGTTTTAGTTTAAGAGAAACTTCCGTGCGTGACGACTGTTCCTCAGCTGATACTGACTACTAAAGTCAAATGCATTAGTACTTCAGGGCACTTGAAGAATCAGTGTGATTTTTCAAGTTCTAAATCTTAGAAGAATGACATTGACTAGACTTTGTTTTTCCAACTTAGCACATACGAATCAGGTTAATTTCTGTTTTCTAATACTCTGAAAATTTGTTTTATAACAGATAATGAAGTGATCCAGGTATGAGTTCTGCAGGTTATCCACTTGGATCTCATTTCAGCAAGCCCATGTGTGAACATTAAAATACCTACAAGATGTGACTTTCACTGAGGTTCCAAATATAATTGTTATCCATATAACTTGGCACAGTTGCAATGAATTATATTAATATGACATTATAATACCAAGTATAATTTTATATAAATAATGTTTTCTTTAATTGATCTTGGTCTCCCTAATTTTCAAGTTTCAGAATATTCACACACATATACACCTGTGTGTGTTTGTGTTTGGGTGTTTTATAGACTAAAAGTTCATGCGCCTCTGAAACTCACATGTTAAAATCCTAATTCCCAATATGATGATATTAGGAGGTGGGTCTTTAGTTCATTAGGACATGAGGGCACAGCCCCCTGAATGGAATGTTCTTATATCAGAGATCTCAACAGCTCCCTTTTCTTTCCCACCATGTGAGGACACAGCTAGAAAACAGCTGTTCATGAACCAAGAAGGCCTTGACAAGGTTCCTAACCTGCCAGTGCCTTGACCTTGAACTTCCCAGCTTCTAGAATTGTGGAAAATCAATTTGCATTACTCTAAGGCACCCAGTTTATGGTATTCTGTTATTACATCTTAAATACACTAGACTGGTGTTATATGTGTGCGTATGTCTATGGACATATGTAAAAATATATTTGAAAAATTAATCTTGGAAACTTGTAGAAAACCAAGAAGTTCAGCATGAGACATTTCATGAAACAAATCAATCCACAAGATCATAGCCTTGTATTTTAAAATGGAACCAATCAAATTCTTGGTAATGTATTCATAAATTAATACTGAGTTGCTTTAATAGAATTCAGGGGATATTCAACTCCTTTTATTTGGGTATGTAATTAAGAATAAATGTTATGATTTATTTAATTTAAGAAGGCCATCTTTGGTCAGTTGTAAAGATTGTGCAGATTATTTTTAGAACACTTAATTAAGTAAAATCAATAATGAAACTCGGTCAAATTGAAAAATACGTCACAGTCACAGAAAAATGCCTCCAGGGGAAAAAAAAAACTGCTTTGAAATTTGTTTATTGCCTACATTTAGCCCGAGGACCTTCCTTACACAAGGAAAAGAGGAAAACATGATCTCAGAAGAAACAGAATTATATTTACATTTTCTGTACTTTAGTCTCACTGTTTTACTTGTTCCACCATATTTCCCCCAAATAGATTTTTCTGTGAATTCATGTTCATCAAATGATTAAATACAAAGATTAAATTTGTTTACACATGATATTGCTTTTTGTTTTCTTTATGCAAGCATGTCAAGAAAAGTCTGTGCGAGGTGGCTATCTATACCTCTAACCCTAGCACTTTGGGAAGCTGAGGGGGGAGGATCCTTTGATGCCAGGATTAGAGACCAGGCTAAGTAGGCTATCTTCACTACAAAAAAAAAACAAAAAAAAAAAACTTAATTGGGTATAGTAGCACATGCTTGTAGTCTCAACCTCTTGGGAGACTAAGGCAGGGTGATCACTTAGCCCCAGAGTTTGAGTTTGCTGTGTGATATCATGATGACACTGTACTCCTGCCTGGGCATCGGAGTGAGATCCTGCCTCCAAAATAAATAAATGACTCAAAATAAAAGAAGTAGCTTGTGAATATTTTCATTTCCTGCCACCACTACTAATCAGGGTAACAACTGAATGTACCCTTTTAATTATACTTTAGTTTAATTTTGCTTAATTGATTCCTAATGGCACTAAATCTTCACATCTCCCTTTTTCATTATAGACTCTTTAGACATAGATTATTTATTTATTTATTTGTTCATTCATTCATTTATTGAGACAGAGTCTTACTCTGTTGCCCTGGGTAGAGTGCTATGGTGACCTAGCTCACAGCAACTTCAAATGCCTGGGTTTGAGTGATTCTCTTGCCTCAGGCTCTCCACTGCTGGGACTACAGGTGTCTGTCACAATATTCACCTAGTTTTTCTATTTTTTAGTAGAGATAGGGTCTCATTTTTGCTGAGGGTGGTGTCAAAATCCTAAGCTGAGGTGATTCACATGTCTTGGTCTCCTAAAGTGCTAGGATTACAGGCATAAGCCACCATGCCTGGCTATTTTTATTTAAATGTTAAACTTTCAAAGTAAAATTGAGTGTACAGGTGAGGCATTGATTTTTTTGGAAGACTCCAGGCACATGTTATTTCCCATTCTTTTGGCCAAAACCCTCTCCCTCCAAACACCTGCATGCTCGCTCTTCCTCTCCTTCAAGTCTACACTTTAAAGTTCCTTTCTTACTAAGTATCACAAAGCTCCCCTCCCCAGAGTTAGCCCAAGTCATTTCAGTGCAAAATCCCCCTGGCTGCCAAGTCGGTTCAGATTCCTGACACTAGTTACAAGTTTGGGATCCTCACGGCTACTTTCAATTTAGACTAGCTAGACTCACTGCCTACAAATTCATAGCCCAGGGGCTACCACGGGTTTGATAATTCACTAGAACTCCTGATAGAAGTCAGAAAAAATGGTTAAATAACAGCAAAAGGATACAAATCAGAACCAGCCAAGAAAAGGGACTCATAGATTGGGATCTTAAATTGTGGGGCTTCCGAATGTTCAGCCTCTCTCTCTTCACAGACCCATCACCCTCACAGGGTCAACTGTGGCCATGAACACAAGGGGTCTGGCCAAACCAAGAAGCTCTCCTGAGCTTTGTGTCTGGAAATTTTGTTGGGGTTTTCCTACAGGCATGATAAATTGATTCATTACTCAGGCAGTTGAAATATAAATCTCAGACCCTTCCCTACCCTGGAAATCAGGCTGCTAAAGGTTCCTAATGGCCAGTCACGTAGTTGGTCTTTCTGGAAGGCCAGTGGTCACTCTCTGATTGTCAGTGTAGCCTGAGTCATCCTGAGTCATCTTATTATTGGCCTAAATTATCAGGTGTCCACCATAAGGCACACTGTTAGCATAAACTTTCAGGTATAATGTGAGATTTCAAAGGTTTACAGGTTACTTGGCAGAAACCAGGGACCAAGGCCAATCAAATCTCCTGTTAGGCTCCTCCCACTGGTCCTCCCCACATGCACTGACACTCACTCCCATTTCTCATAGCCTCATTCCCCATTTTGCCATTTCTTGAACACCTGTTGCTGCCTACCATACCACAGACTTTCTTTGTGGATACTTTCTACTGTCTATTTTTCTCATTGTGTAAAGATTGAAAGATACAGAAATTTCTACTTTGTCTTTGTTGAATCTCTTGCCATGCACATGCCTGTGATAGCAGGAACTCAACAAATATTGCTTGAAACAATAAATGAATTCCTACATGAGTCTATGAATATTTTCATATTTAAAAAATATCTATTACAATGTTTCCCCCAAAGGTCTAATGACAGTGAAATATTTCTGCTGGCCTTTCAATTTATAATTACTAACCAAAGCTTCGTTATACCAGATTTTAAAAAACATTGAAGTATTGAAACGTTACCATATTTTAAGACACATTGACATATACTGATTTTAAAATTACTATATAGCTTACTTTAGAAATAAATGTCTGAATTTATAACCCAAGGGAATCTTAATTCCTGTGTTACGATGGGTAGGCCAGACCAGGATCCTATTATTCCAGGGAAACCTTATTTGTGAGGTTAATGCTTCTTGTTCATGACAAGGCATCCTAAGGCATTTAAAATTTTCTTCTTTTAATATGTTCATAAAATCAGTTGTCAAATATGTGAAAAGCAGGTGATTTTCTGTAACACAGATATTAGGGAAAGCAGCCTTGTGACCTTTTTGTTAAATGATATGTGTGTGAAACCTCGCAAACCTACCTAAAATGAAAATTTTAGCAGATGATCTTTAGGCAATTTTGCGTATCAAAAAGTAGGAAAAGAACCTGATAGTGAACATAGAGCATAGATTTCTCCATGTTGTGGGATGTAGGTATTATTATTTTAAAATATGGTGTAACAAGAACAAAAATATTTTTGAGAAACAGAAAAGCCAAGAGGTTTATAATAGATAAAAATCAGATAGTGCTTTGGACTGGTGGAGCTGGGGAGTATGTTATATTTCACAATTTTTAATTGATCTAGATAAGCAGAGAATTCTGTTGCTTGTTAGTTTTTTAATATCTTGGGAGATTTGCTCAAACTATAGATTGAAACATTCTTTCACTTTAGTATGTATTTCAATCATTTTTTGAAAACTTTATCTGCCTCTAAAGGGTAAGGAATTAGATTATCTCTTAACTATAATTTGAAATGTTGTAAGTCATTTCATAGGACAACGTTTATTAAATGAACACTGACAGTGTCATTAGTGCTTGGCTTTTGGGCTCAAGTACAAGGCAGCTCTGTTTAAAGCACCATCTGCAGACGCCAGAGAGGAATGTGCAGATAAAACGGGACCAGGAGTAAATTAGAAGGAAAGTGGGCAGTTCGGGAACGTAAGAATTGCTGTACCAAATCAGACCAATGGTGTCTCCAGGTTTATTATCCAGCCTCTAGCAGCTGTGCTTGTTAGTATTTGAAGCTTTAAAAGAAAGAAAAAAGAAGATATAATTCACCTGGACGAGTGTGCCATCTGTGATCTGGAGAAGTTTTCTTCCTGACCTCTTTCCAATGGTCCCCTGAAGCAAAAGGCTTCAGTCCTGCTAGGACATTGGTTTAGGCTGAATAGCTCTGGTTATTAGTATTCTTATTAAAGCATCCAATGGCTACATAAAATCAACTAGTCCATCAGGAAGCTATTTATCTACAAAGATCCTCAATTCATAGTTGAGCATTTCTATGATAAAATAATGAAATCCTGGTGTTCATTCAATACAAATTCGTAGGACAAAATGGGTCACTAGATAATCATTCTAGAAGAGTATCTACTTCTTTTTCCAAACACTACTGAATTTAGATACTTCGGGAAAAAACATTTACCAAATTTCTATCTATTAACATTCCAAAAAAGCTATTTGAATGATGAAGAATTTTATGCACTGAATTTTTAAAAAGTTCAACTAAAGATTTTCTGATGTAGTTTTACTAAAGGAAGACTGAATTAAGAGAAAGAAATGAATTGTTTTTCTTGTGGCTTTAGTCTTTGTTTATGATAGAAATACCTGCAACTGCTTTATTATATTGGAATTATTGTAAATACAACTTCATATTAATATTTCTCAAACATTATGTTGACAATAATAATTTAGTCAAAAGGCTTTCAACGATGGTAAGTGCAGACAAGTTCAAGTCAAAAACATTTTCCTAGGATGTCATATCTTAACATAATAACACTAAAATCCTAAATCTATAACTCTAAAAGTATCTCCTTCTATTGTAGAATCCACAAACACTAGATTCTTGATCACTATTGGAAGTAAAAAGCAGACTCATTACGATGCCTGTGCTAATTCTATCCTCTTTCCCCAGATCCCTCAACTTTTCTTTCTGGTTCAGTTCCTTATTTTCTCTCCTTACTTCAGCCAGAATCTCATTCCTTAGGCAATTTCCTTCCTCGCCTTTAGTGATTGATCTCTCCTCTGACAGTTTGACAATCTGTGGTGCCCTGCTTAGACTTGGCTTAGGCTATCTTATATTGTTGGTTCTCTGTTTACGAGTGTTCTCAATTTTATATTCTGTGAGAGAAACTGTGTCCCATATACATTTTTTTTTCTAATTTCAAGGGCCCCAATCAGCACCTAACTCATAATAATAACAAAATGCTATATTACAGTAAAATATATAGACTTGTCAGTGACTACTTATAGCCATGTTAAAAAAAACTCTTTTAGTTTCTGTGACCTTGGTAAGTATATTATTGAGTGCTTCCAAGGCATAAAGGAACCCAAAATTACAAATATCTAAAATATAGAAACAACTCTTATTGACTTTAAAGTCACAACAACACATATAAGAAATATCATCAAAAATAATATGAAGGTTCTGACTGGTCTTAGAGACATGAGATTGTGGAATAAAGAAATTTTTTGCAGAAGTAATACCCGTAGCAAAGGCAAAGAGGAAGACAAAGGAGACATCAGTGGGGAACTACGCTCACTACCTAGAGGCTGGCTAATCAGGAGAATCTCCGAGGTGTGAGGATTGCTTTGAGCCCAGGAGTTTGAGCCCACTCCAGCTTGGGCCACAGAGCATGACATGTCTCAAGAGATAGACACATAAACAATAAAATGTCTGAGAATAAATTTGGAAATACGGTAACATCACGTTCATTAATTTTAATCTGAACTCAGTGGGGGAATTATTGAAATATTTTTAAATAATACATGGAATTACAAGAATGTAAGATGAACTTAAAGGTGATAGCGAAAGCAGTTTCCTAGAGGGAGGCTGTTATTATACAACATGGATGTGTGTCATCAGTCTGAAACACAGGCAGTGTAGATAAAAGCATCTGGAATAAATATAAGCAAGGGAGACTGAGCAGGTGACATTTTTGTGCATTATTGGAAGATGGGGCCTAAAATAAGGGATGAAAAGAAAACAAAAGCAACATTTCCCATTGTTTAAGTGTGAATAAAGGAGGACTATTTTCTTGAAATAAAAATATTGCTCCTCAGGAGGTGCCTGTGACTCAAAGGAGTAGGGCTCTGGTCCCATATGCCAGAGGTGGAGGGTTCAAAACCTGGCCCTGGCCAAAAGGAAGGAAGGAAGGAAGGAGCTTAAAAAAAATATTGCTCCTTACTGCATGTTAAGTAGCGATGTATGTAACAAAATGATCTTTAAATTTCGATTCCTACAATCTTAACTAACATGGCACTTCCAGGAACTCAGACTCCAGTGTTTAACATCATCAACATGTATCTGTTTTTCCCTAAAAGCTTTCATTAACAGTTTTATAGAATAATCTTTTTTAATCTAACATTGATTTCAATATAATGATAATATCTCTCATTTATTTAGACATCCAAATGGGACCCAGAGCAATAGCACAAGATGGCCAGTCTTCAAAAGCCCTGAATATAAATACCTGACCTTGAATACAGAGTCATCACGGATATTGACCAAACTACGTGCTCATCATTGCCGGTTCTGGACACTTTTTTTCCCCAAAGTCTTGGAAATGACAGGTGTGTGTTTTCTAATGTGTGGTTATTTAATAGATATGTAGGTGATGTAAAAGAAGAAAATGGCGGACCATCTAAGGCACATGGTACTGTTAATGCAGGTATCTTTGACTTTACAGTTGCTAGATTCCAATGAGTACATCATTTAGTAACATTCCTCCAGCTTGGTACATCTGCAGCACTGTAGTAGTTAAATAAGGGAACTAAAATATAAATTTTCCTCTGGAGGAGCATAAAATATAGTAGGGGATTTTAAGGAAGGCCCTACTGTTATTCAGATGATTTTTAAGGATTTCATGGATAAATGAATAAAGAAATAAATGAAATAAACATAATATAGATATAACCAAAACATAGATATGTAAAAATAGGTAAAAATAATATGATGATACAAGATACCATTCTTGATTTCTAGAAAGGACAGAACACCAGATTTAAATATTTAAAAAAATCCAAATGGAAAAAACTCCAAAACTTAAATATTTAAAAATGCATTCCAAATATTTCTCAATATTCTGAGCTTGAGAAGATTCATTTAAGAACATATGTCTAGGCTCGGCACCTGTGGCTCAATCAGCTAAGGCGCCAGCCATGTACACCTAAGGTGGTGGGTTCGAATCCCCATCCCGGGCCTGCCAAACAACAATGATAGCTGCAACCAAAAAATGGCCGGGCTTTGTGGCAGGTGCCTGTGGTCCCAGCTACTTGGGAGGCTGAGGCAGGAGACTCGCTTGAGCCAAGGAGTTGGAGGTTGCTATGAGCTGTGATGCCATGGCACTCTACCCAGGGGGATAGCTTGAGGCTCTGTCTAAAAAAAAAAAAAAAGAACATATGTCCATATATAATATCATATAATTACATAATATCATAAGAATACTAATTTGAGAGAAATTAGTGGATGATTTTTAATGATTCATTTATCACAAGTCAAACTATGTCCTTGTGATGTATTACTATTTATTTGTTGATAAAACAAAATTTGAATACCAGAAAACGTACTTCTAAAATATCTCCATTTTGAGTTACTTACCATCCACAGAGTAGGTTGAAAAATAAACTCCACAGTTTGGGGCCAGCTTTTGCACATTCTGTACAATGCTAAACACATGTCTAGCTTGAGCAATTTGGAGACGGCACACCTACCTCTGGGTGTGCACCGTGCCCAGAGGGAGCTCCAGTGCATGTCGACAACATTATTTCTCAAAAAATTTTCCCACAAAAGTCTTCATATTAGATATATTTTCTAACATCAAAGTAAGTGTAAAGTATGATTACTGCTACCCATGAATCCAGCTGTAGCACAGCAGACTGTGAGTCCCCCTGCCTGGAGTTTACCCAACACCAGGGGTTTGGCAGACAGAGGGGGTGAAGGTGCTGTGAGATGTACACACTGTGATGTCACACGCTGTGATCTGACCTGTGAGAGACCGACTGTATCAGCTGCTCGTGAGGCTAACAGGTGCCGTCTACAGCCCAATACTCCAGGCTTTTATTGGTAGTCTTGGGGGCGTGTGTACACAGGTGCAAAGTGAAAGGGTAACAGTTTCATGTTTCAATTAAACAGGTAGTTCTTTGCTCAAGGAAGAAAGCTGTCAGGCTGGATAACAGAGGAGCACTAAACTACAGATCAGAGAATACCATGGGTAAGATTTAAGGAGGTAAAGTGACGGCCCACAGGTTAGATACCTGCAGCTTCAGGGTAGTTATCAGTTCCTTTCTAGTGTTATTTATATCCTGTCTCTAAGCTGCTGATGTTTATCTAGACATTTCTCAGGCTATTTTCTCATCTATTCTACTGGACATTGCATTCCCCTGCATCCCCAAATCTGCCCGCCCCAGCCACCTTAGCCAGGCATCACAGCAGAAGGGCTGAGACTCAGGGCCATAACCCACAAAAGATCTAAGGGAAGCCAGCCTACACTAGCTCTCACCCATGTATAATTCAAATAAAATTATCCTTAAGACTTGTTTAAACACACACTTTCCAGCACTTAACTTTCAGACTATACTTCAGCATATTGCCTGTGCTATTATTGCATGCACCTGCTTCAAATGTTATCTATGCCAAATTTTCATGAAGAGGACATCTGCACAATATCTCCTCCTTATTCCAAAAAATAAAGCTACAGAAATGACTCTTTAGTGAAGTATCACAAGAATGGAAAAGCAAGTATTCAGTGTACTCAATATTGATTTGAAACCAATACATGAACAGCTACATGCCCACAAGAGAGAAAAACACAGTTAAATTCAAGTGAGGGGAGGAAGGAGGAGAAAGAGGGTAGGGAAGAGGAGAGAAGGGCATGGGTAAGATGTTACCTAATGGGCACAAGGTAACAGGTAGACCCCACATGCCCTGGGTGAAGGGCTTCACTACAACTTGGACCTTAACAAATTCAAACGATGTAGCCTAATCAGTTGTACTCTTGTATTAATCTGAAATTTAAAAAGAAAAATGGCAGGGTCTGCTAAAATATAGTTAGGAACAATGTCCAGGACAATAGAAAGCTTATAGGAGAAGATACTGCCCTAAATCTTGATCTGAAGGCAACTTGAGGAAAAGCCATATAAGCAGGAACCAGAGATGAAGTGCCTTGTGGGTAATAATAAGGATCTTAAATCCTATCTTAAACAAAGTCATTTAGTAATTTTAAATGGGAGACTGACATTTTCTGGTTATTGATTCATAAAAGTATTAGTTTTCACTGCAAAATAAAGTTTTCCTATGTATTCTGTTTAGCATTTTTAAGAGTAATACATGCTATCAGTACAATAATTAGTTTTCTAAAGTAATGCCATTCATGCTAATAGTTGCTTTCCTTTGCTAATTCGTTTGTATTAGAAACTTATTAGCTTCTCTTTTATTTATTTCAGTCATATTGTATATTTTATTTGTATTTATTCTTTAAAAATTATTCTAAGATTGCTTTGTCTTGTTTCATTATGAAAGTATTTATCCGTATTTCAGTATTTCCAATATAAATTTGGAAACATCCCATCAATCTGCATACAGAGTTGAACCCAGAACAGTAAAGGGGTAGGGACACCGAGTCCTGCGCTGTCAAAACCCACCTACAACGTTTGACTTTCTCAAATCTTAACTACAAATAGCCTTCTCTTGAATAGAAGCCTTACTGACAAATAGTTGAGTTTCCACATATTTTGAATGCTATTTGTATTTACTTACTGTGTTCTTACAATAAAGTAAGCTAGAGAAAGAAAATGTTATTGAGAAATCATTAGGAATAGAAATATATTTACTAGTCACCAGATGGAAGTGGATCATCATAAAAGTTTCTATCCTTGTTTTTACAAGAAGTGGGCTGAGGAGCAGAGAGAGGGGCTGGTCTTGTCTCAGGGGAGGAGGAATAGAAAATAATTCACATAAAAGTGGAACAGAACAGCTCAAAACCCTATTGTTCAAGGACCAACTTTGTACGTATTTTTTTCTTTTTCTTCTAAAATATGTGCAACTGTAAGTTTGCTTTGCTCTTACATGAGAAATTTGTTTGGGGGAAATTTTCTCTTTAAATATTTTCATATGTTGTGCACATGTTATAATTTTTCACACACTATCTTAACTATTAGAAAAGCCTTCAGTTTATGTTTGCATGATCATTTGACATCAATACTTATTTTAGAAAAATAGATTGCACACCTTTCTTATTGTAAAAAATAAAAATGTGATGACGTTTTTTGGACATCGTAGATAATTTAACACTTTTCAAAACCGTTTTTTTTTTTTTTTTGGCCAAAAGTAAATCATCTGTCTGTAAGCTTAAATATTTTAAAAATCAACTAAGCTCTTACTATGTAGTTATGTGAATAAATTTCTTAATATCTTTTTATTTCTGCTCCATATTCTTGTTTGTGTTACATATTTGTTCTTGTTCTTTTACTTTTCCCTTTTCTGTATTATTCTATGTTTTATTTAAAAGCCATAAGCTAAGGCCAAGGGATAAATAGATTTGCTCCATTGTTAATATTATAAATAAAAAGAAACTTTTTCATGCATATTATTATATTGTAGGACCATTATAGAGTATGAATAAAGAGAACCTTTATATTAGGTTATATATATATAATAGGTTAACCTATGTATATATAATATAACCTATGTATATATTCTTTATATAAGAACCGAGAAAGATTAATCAATTGATTCACAATTTTCCTTTATAAAAATTAATTAAAATCGTAATATATTTTGCTAATCATTCTATTTTGTCGACAGTGTCCAAAGCACAAAATATTATTGACTAGAAAGAAGATAAAATAATAATAATGCCAAAATCATTTTTTATAATTTAATGTACTTTCTAAAACAAATTAAAAGGTGTCAGGGGTAATCACTTCAATATTTGATGAGATTGATCAATATTTGAGGGTGGAATTTAGCGTCAACCCCTTACTTTCTAGTTGTGGTTTCTATGTATTTCCTTTTCTTCTTTCGGTTAATCAGCATTTTAATCTTTTTATCTTTTCTCACAAGAAATATTTACCCTTTAGGCAACATTAATCAGTGTTCATATAACCATCATTACATTCGCGAGCTTTGAGACGCCAGTGGCGTGAAGAGAGACATTTAACGGCAGGGTTAAGATCACAGTCTAGGACACTCACATTATTTAAACATTACATTTCTGTTCTAAGATATAATTATGTTGTAATGACGGTTGAAAAACTTTTGCTTTAGCAATCTACAAACCAATATACAATTAAAGAAAAAAATAAAATAAGGAGCAGGGGAGAGAGAGAAACTTCTTGTTTGGGGTTTGATTTATGTCATGGATTCAAAGCTTTTATTTTCTTCTGTATTTGGTGTATTCGCTTCCTCCAGATTTTGTTAAAGTAATTAAACGTTTTACATTTTATAATCTCTATCATTGCCTATTAGTCCTAAAGGAGAAGAGAACTCAGATTTATAGAATGTATACTAAAAAGTGTTTCAAAAAAACTAAATCGTATAGATATTTGATTATGACACATAGAAAGTAAATCTATATTTATATGACTAAGTGGATTTTGTATCATTTCATGAACAAAAAACATATCAGATTTTTTCTATAATAAAATTCATGATCTAAATGATAATTACTAGTAATTATTGTTATATGAAAATTTTGTTTTTCCTGAGCCTTAGAGTTATTATTTTGTGTATCAAGATAATATTTAATTATAATTTTAAAAGATCATAAAAATGAATAATTTGGCATTCTAGTTAACACTTTTCTGCCATATGCAATACTTTTTGACCCTGTAGAAAAGTTCAATTATTCATAAAAAAATTATAGTCATTAACCTTTTTAAAGGCCCTTTTTATATAAAAATGGGATATTTATATATATTTTTTCAAATAGTGATTCAATGTTCAAGCATTTGGAACGTTTCACACCTAAATATACCCTAAATTACAAAGGATATTTTTAATGGCTATGTAATAGTTTTAAATATTTTGATTTCCATATAAACTTAAAATGAATCACTGAAGTTCCAAATTAATATCTTACAAGGTTGCAATTAAGTTTAAAGTGTATATTATTATAAAAATAATTGCCGGTTCCTATTTTTAGGGTACTTGAAATTAAAATTTTGTTTTTAGTTTAGTGACTAAAGCTTAGTATAGTATAAGTTTGAAAGTAAGAGAACCACAAATGTATAAGATGGTTATAGACTTAAATGATTTAAACCCTTATCTAACCTTATAATATATATTTATATAAATACTAGAAATATATGTCTTAAAAGTTTGCTGACACACTATATTCTTTAACATAGCATAGTCTTACGTAAAGCAGGCTTTCAAGGTTCTTGAAGGATTGAAATAACTTAGGGGACCTGGAAAAATAGACTCGGACCCCCACTTAGGTTAATTATTGGTAATTTATTTTACCTGCTGCAGGGGCTGCTGCTCCGAGAGACAGTCAGCAACCCAGGTATGAGGGTGAGTTGCCTTTTATAGGCTTTGTGTAAGCATATTACAGAAGCGAAAGGTGGCTGGTTAAGGGGGGTTACAACTCAGGTAGTCATAGATACAGCAATGGAACGATAATTAATACAGTTTCAGTTGACAATGGAT